>JAQGAH010000162.1:0-68165 GCA_034696885.1 Lepidocyrtus paradoxus | reverse complement strand
ATGCTTCTCCGACATTTTTCAAATTTGAAATTTGCATATGTTGTACTCCAAAACTTGCACTATTCAACACACTAACCTATTAGTAAAAACAATACCAGCTGACCAAGTAGTTAACGTTTGTGTGCTGGTTTCAAAATTTCATATCCAATCTTTAAGTTAGACTCAACTTAATTCTCGTAGATAACCTAACCGTGGCCTCTACATCGGCTTCCACCGTGTCAGCAGAAATTTCAGCGTGGACCATCTGGGGTGCTTTGAATGGGCTCGAGACCTTTTCCCAACTGATTTGGCAAAATCAGACCGGGAGTTCCAACAATTTCTTTATAAATCTTACAAGCATCATTGATGGCCCCAGGTACCCCCACAGAGGTTTGATGATTGACACCGCCAGGCATTACGTAGATCTTCCAGTGATTGAGACGATATTGGACGCCATGTCCTACACCAAACTGAATGTCCTTCACTGGCATATTGTGGATGATCAGAGTTTTGCATTTGTGAGCACCACATTTCCCGAGCTCTCACAGAAGGGGGCTTATCTTCCCCAGTTGACTTACGATACGGAGGAAATCCATGATATTATTGGATACGCAAGGGATAGGGGCATCAGGGTCATTCTGGAGTTTGACACGCCGGGTCATACTCTTGTCTTGGGAAAATCCTTTCCTCGTTAGTAAAGCAAAGCAAAAATATTTTAAAAGCATTTTAAATTATTTGTTATGAACATTTGCAAATTTTTTATGAAGAATTGCTAACGCCATGCTACGGAGATGGAGTAAATCCAGGCACGCCAGACTACCCAAATCACGCCCCATATGAGATTCTGGATCCCACTAAACAATTCACGTATGACTTTATGCGTCAGCTTTTTACCGAAATCGGGAGGAACGTGACCAAAGACGAATTCGTCCACTTGGGAATGGACGAAGTGTATTACAGCTGTTGGCAGTCTTCCCCTGAAATCAAGCGCTTCATGGAGGAGCATAATTACACAGAATACAGTCAAGTTCAAGAGCACTACACTGTGAAGCATTTGGAAATGGTGAAGGGACTGGGGATCAAGCCCCTCATTTGGCATGATCCGCTCGAGTTTGGAGTTAAGGTTAGATTTTGCGCTTTTTCAATACCAGCTCCCTCTAAACATTATTTACGACATGGATTAATAAATTACATTCAATTTGCGATTAGTTGGATAAGGATGTTCTGTTGCAAGTGTGGAAAAAGATGGCGGATGGGAACTGGACATCTTACTTTCAGGTGGGTCATGTCAAAATATGATAAGATTCCAAAACAGGCGATTTATTTGTTTATTTATTTGTTCTAATTTAGCACGCCCTTGATGAAGGCTATCAGGTAATCTTATCTTCCCCCTGGTATCTTAACTTTATCGCATATGGGGAGACCTGGAGGGAGTACTATGAAGTGGATCCCGTCTTAAGCTTGCCAAACAGTAAGTGAGAGAAATATGATTCTTGCCTTTGATTAAAATTGTCTTGTATTTCAGAAGATTTTATTTGAACTGAAATGGTCATATGCATATTTGTAAATATTAAGTTCGAGAAGACCAGCAAAAATTGATTTTGGGTGGTGAGGGCTGCATTTGGGCAGGTAACTATTTAATGTTTCAACCAGTAGATGTATCAAGATTCGTGTAATTCTAACCAAATAAACAGAAGTTCTTTTTATTCTCAGAATATGCTGATCCAACAAACCTCGTCCAGCGAATATTCCCATACATCGGAGCAATCTCGGAACGGCTCTGGACCCCCATGAGCACTCTAGATAGTAACCGAACGGATGACGCCATGCATAGATTGGATCAGCACAGGTGTCGCCTACTTTGGAGAGGTATTCCAGCGCAGCCCATCTTCAATGGATATTGCTTTCACCAGGAAAAATCAGCAAAAAAGGGCGTAAAAAGTTAACAGGATTCCCTTTGAATGCTCTTTTACTGCATAGTACTGTATTGGCTTGATGATTCAATTTGATAAAATTAGCAGTATCTTATTATCATTCACTTTGACATCCGATAAGATGAGAGGAAAAATAAACTAATAAAACATGCATTTATATGAATTTTGGAAATATTTTAGCCCATAACGCTTATTTTAGCATGCCATGTCTCATCTTGCCCCAACAGACAAGCAATTTTTAATAAACCTGTAACAAATAAACTTGTTGGAAGTAGTTTCAAAATGTTGGATCAATAATTAGATAAGCTGAACTAGCCTTCATTCATTAACCAACCGCTTTACATAAGTTTTATCTGACGAATTTTATTATTCCCAATCATACATAATTGTAACTATTTATCTTGAATATGTATGCGTTTCCTCAGACAAACATAACCGAAAGAATATTCATGATATTAATATGACCTTGATCAAACTCCCTCACTCGAATTCAATCATACACACATTCCAACTTATAACGATACAGTAGATTGCTACAGCTTTCCTAAATCGTCTGCGCTGCTAGCCACCACATCCATAGTCTGAATTCGACTACTGACAGCTCAGTGTTGTAAAGAACAACTTTTCAGGCTAATAACATCACAAGCCATTTGTCTGTGACCTTTCCAACATGTTGTTGCTACCTAATAGTGAGCAGTCCGATATACGATGGCTTCATCTCCAAACATATTACTAGAACAGCTCTGGATGTCACAACGAGTGGGTTACTCCAGCTTCAGCTAGCGTTGGCCATATTATTAAAAAGTTTGCAAAGATGTTGTTAATTGTTGCTGCAGTATTGGTCTGCATCCTCGCGGCCCTCTGGGTTTATGGACGATGGAACTTTGGAACACTAGAAAAGTTGGGAATACCCATTGTGGAATATTCCAATCCACTGTTGGGCTCCACAAGGGAGATCTACTCAACCGTGGGAGGACTTAACGATGTGAAATGGCTAAAGAAATACGGTCCCATATTTGGGGTCTACGAAGGTCGGGAGCCTCAAGTGTTTATCTGCGTTCCAGAGTTGGTTCGTTTAATTTGTGAGAAGGAACAGGATCACTTTAACAGTAAAAGAAACCTGCAGTTTGAGGACCCAATTTTTGACGAGATCCCGGACTTTCAGCAAGATTGTACGTCTTTTTCTAATTCAACTCAAGCAGTCTATGGAAGAAACTGTTTTACTTTAACCTAAGCTGATACACATTCTATTAAATTATACTTGCAGATGAAAAGTGGAAGCTCCTTCGATCCATGGCCACGCCAGCGTTTACGAGTGCCAAGCTCAAGCTCATGAATTTACCCATGCGGGAGGCCACTCAGGACTTTGTGAAGGACTTGAAGGAAAAAATTAAATCTGGGAACGGGGTTCACGAAAAAATTGCAGTTGATGTGTACGTTTGTATTTTAATTCAATTACATAACATAACGTGGACTTTTACTGATTAAATAAAAATTTTGATTGTTGTCCAGATTGGTGCATGCCATGCTGACCGACCTGATTTCGAGATGCGTATTTTCAATAAAAATCAGCGGAGGGACTGATGTAAATAACGAGTTTGCGAAATTAGTAATGGGTTTATTCTCACCTCCAACAGACGTCGTGAGCCCTGAACTTATCATTTGGGCTCGTAAGTTATGATTATCTATCTTGTCTCGACAATTTTAATCCTACAATCAGCAATGAATAAACTTGCAAAACCTCTTTACTTCCATGTAGATACTTTCCAGTTCATGAGGAAGTTTATGCCCTCCACCATCATAAAAATGGAGCCAGCTCATCAATTTGCCAAAATCCTCAAGCAAATGATGGCTGACAGAAAGAAATCAGGCCAGAAGACGAATGACGTTGTTGACATGGCCATGGAATGGTGGGACAAGTTGGACTCCCCGGAATACAACAAGCTAAAAGTAACTGAATTCACACTCATTGCCCAAGTCCTCACTTTCTTCATTGCCGCCCAGGATCAAATCAGTACGATGGTGGCTGGGGTCATTTATCATATGACACAGGATCCGGAGTTGGAGCGAAGGATTTATGAAGAGCTGGACAGAGTCTTTGCCAAGCACAATGGGAAAATTGAGCACGAACAGTTGAATGAGTTGGTTTTGTTGAATTCCTCCATCAATGAATGTCTTCGACTATATCCATTTTTCCACAGGGCTGAGCGAGTCTGCACCAGAGATTGGGAGAATAAAGAGCACAACTTGAAATTGAAAAAGGGGACTGTCGTCATGTTCCCCATCTGGGCAATGAATCGAAATCCGGAGTATAATGAAAATCCTGAGAAATTTGATCCCGACAGATTTATGCCAGAAAATAAGGACAAGATCAATATTTATTCCAGGTATCTATCTACCCATATCTTACATTGAACTTTAACATAACATTGTTAAAATTTTTTTTAAATTATCGTTAAAAAAGTACATCATTCGGATGGGGTCCTCGGAACTGCACTGGGAAGCGATTTGCCACGGAATCCATGCCGCTGATCCTCGCATATTTGCTAAAGGAATTGAGATTCATTGGAAGGAAAGACAGTGAAATGAGCTTCGTCCCTGGAGGACCCCATTTTACACCCCATGGCCCGATTTTTGTTGACGTTGCAGAGAGATGAGTCGGGCTTAGAGAAAAGACTTCATCAATTTCTTCTTCTATATGTTTTAATGAGCGGGATGATTTTAATTGATGCCATAATTATTCCAATTTTCATCTCATCTTTCAATTTTGAAATAAAACTTGATCAATGATCGTCTAAACTGAAAATACAGTCGCCCTTTTGTCATGTAATCTGACAAAAGGCTAGCAATACCGAAAAGCGCACCGTCATAAGCAGATGAAAAATTTACAGCATGAATTGACCTTGATCATTTTTTCTCTTTTCATTAAATGTTTTGCGCACATATATGCGAGCAACTAACTATCACATCATATGAAGTGAAATGTTCTGTTTCGCTGATGGCATGAGAAACGGCCTTGTAAATGGACTGAACTCAAAACATGCTTGTTGATGTTGATATGCAATTAATGCACCAGCAACGAAAGCAGCACTCTTTTCCATTCTGCAAACATGATATAAATAGCCATTACATAAATTAAAGCAAGTTATATATTTACTAAGGATGTCTGTGTCTCTGGTAGTAAACCTCCATTCTTGGTGATTTTTTTTTCGAGAATTTCCAAAATCGGTCTTGATAAAAGACCATATTTTTTCGAATGATATGATGACACTTTATTTTAGAGAGGTAATGCTTTGGAAAATTATTTTTAAGTATCAAAAGTAAATAGGCAGACTCCTTCAAAAATACAATGTAAATCAGCAGAGCTTAATTAATCAAGCCTATATCGTTTCGGCCACATTTATGGTATTAGTTAGGAACAACTGTTATTGCATATGAAAGTGATGACCTTGATTAAACCAAGGTGGATTAGCACTAGACTAACCGCCGGTGCAATACTGAGTATTAATATCAGTGACAGTGAATTTCCACTCCAACTAAACCTTATAGAAAGCATGCGCAAGGTTGTCTAAGAACCAGTTCATCGTGAACTCTTAAAACCGATAGAACGGGAAAATTGCGACTATTTGCAAAGATGTTGTTAATTGTTGCTGCAGTATTGGTCTGCATCCTTACAGCTCTTTGGATCTACGGACGATGGAACTTTGGAACACTAGAAAAGTTGGGAATACCCATTGTGGAATATTCAAATCCACTGTTGGGCTCCACAAGGGAGATTTATTCAACCGTTGGAGGACTTAACGATGTGAAATGGCTGAAAAAATACGGTCCCATATTTGGGGTCTATGAAGGTCGGGAGCCCCAAGTTTTTATCTGCGTTCCAGAGTTGGTTCGTTTAATTTGTGAGAAGGAGCAGGATCACTTTAACAGTAAAAGAGACCTGCAGTTTGGTGACCCTATAATGGACGAGTCTCCAGACTTTCAACAAAATTGTGCGCATTTTTATCTTTATCAAAAGTAAATCATTTTGATGGATCGATTTATGTAGATTGAAAACATGGCATTGCATTATTTGCAGATGAAAAGTGGAAGCTCCTTCGATCCATGGCCACGCCAGCGTTCACGAGTGCCAAGCTTAAGCTCATGAATTTACCCATGCGAGAGGCCACTCAGGACTTTGTGAAGGACTTGAAACAAAAAATTAAATCTGGGAAAGGTCGCCACGAAAAGCTAGCACTGGACGTGTACGTTGGAAAATCAGCAACTAGTAAATTAAATTAAATTTCGAGGGATTTTCTATGTTTCAATACAATTATATATTTTTAGATCTGTACATGCCATGCTAACGGATCTTATCTCCAGATGCGTATTTGGGGTAAAACTGACCGACGCTTCTGATGTAAACAGTGAATTTGCAAAATTAGTAATGGGTTTATTTACACCGCCAACCAATTCCATCCACCCTGAGCTCATCATTTGGGCTCGTAAGCAAAATTTCTAATACATTTATTTTCAGTATTGCAATTCAACCAATATAATACCTATTGATTGCACAATCTGCTTCCAGATACGTTTCAATTCATGAGAAAATTTATGCCATCTACCATCTTCGAAACCGAGCCACTTCACAAGCTCGCGACTATCATGAAACAGATAATGAGTGAACGGAAAAAATCCGGCCAAAAAATGAATGACGTTGTGGACATGGCCATAGAGTGGTGGGACAAGTTGGACTCTCCGGAATACAAAAAGTTGCAAATCACCGAATTTACTCTTCTCGCCCAGATGCTAGTATTCTTTGCTGCTGCCCAAGATCAAATCAGCACCATGGTGGCTGGGGTCATCTACCACATGACACAGGATCCGGAATTGGAGCGAAGGATTTATGAAGAGTTGGACAGAGTCTTTGCCAAGTACAATGGCAAAATTGAGCATCAGCAGTTGGCTGAATTGTTCCTGCTCAACTCCTGCATCAATGAGTGCCTTCGACTATATCCATATTTCCACAGGGCAGAAAGGGTTTGCACCAAGGATTGGGAGAATAAGGACTACAACTTGAAAATTAAAAAAGGGACAGTTATCCTGTTCCCTCTCTGGGCGATGAACCGCAATCCGGAGTATAATGAAAATCCTGACAATTTTGACCCAGATAGATTCATGCCGGAGAACAAGGAGAAGTTGAATGTATATTCTAGTACCTCATTCGGATGGGGTCCTCGAAACTGTACTGGGAAGCGATTTGCCACGGAGTCCATGCCACTGATTCTCGCTTATCTGCTGAAGGAGTTGAGATTTTTTGGGAGGAAGGACTCTGAAATGACCTTTGTTCCTGGAGGACCCCATTTCTCTCCTCATGCCCCTGTGTATGTTGATGTTGCAGAAAGATAGATTAGACCTCTTGAAGGTATTCTGTTGCCTGTTGTATAACATAATCTAAACTTTGATTATATCGTTTGCTTGAAAGTTATATTTCATGTCACAACTTATACAAGTTTCTAGTTTCAAGTTATAGATTTCTAGTTGAAAAATGAAAGACTTTGTTAGGTCTTAGATGCGTTTTATTGACATTTCACCTTTTCATGAGAATCGACTGCAATTTTGTTTGACTTTCTTCTTCCCATATATTCACCATGTCATTCATGTAAGCTGCGTAATAATAAAATGAATGTGATATTATGTGATGTTAAAATGAATACTTTCAATACTTTCATGTTTACTTGCATTACTAATCCATAATCGACCCCCTTTCCCAGCCGAGTTACAGTTCACCATAAACTTCATAACAAAGCATGGATACATTAAAATATGCAATTTTAGAATTGTGACATAGTTATAATACGAGAATTAAAACAAATTGAAAATTTGAAATGCAAAATTGCAAATTTTTTCTTATTATTGCATTTAACCTTCAGTGGGTGCAATCAAACAATTAACAAGCTTCCATTTTCAGAAGAAAACTGACAAATTCATTCCCATTTCTCTGCTGTGTCAAGCCAGTTTGATTTTTGGTTGTAGACACCTGTATGTGCAAACTTTTTTTGCAATTTTAATTGCTACCATTTTATTAATGTTCCAATTTTATTATTTTGATATTGACCATTGTATGTACATACTTCCAGTTTCTCGATTTTAATAAATAGCTCAATTGTCCATTTTTTACCAGCAATTCATTTTCAGTTCAACCAGCAAGTTAGATATTCTAGCATTTTGTCGCATCAATGCAGAAAATGGACTCACTTTCTAGTTCAATACATAAAAGAGAAATAAAGTTTGAAATGAATGAATCCTAGTTTTAACTTGAAATAGCAATAATCAGGGAAAAATCTTGAATGAGTGTACAAAGTGTGAAGGTCAGAAATAAAAGTCGGATTCAGTTGGGGTGGACCTGTAACTGCCTGTGTTCTGTTATATGAATATACAGACAGAGCAGGTCATTTATGAAGTTAAGTTTGAACTTTTATTGTTAAGTGAATAATTGGTGGTCAGTATTAATTTATATTAGATTGTATATATTTTTATAGGTCTTCAAATCCATTTAAATTTCTTGCTCGATTTTCAGCTACTACTACTATGTGTGTGTATGCATGTAGCACTCAGAAGATAAATAAAACCCGAGTTTCCAATCAAGTAGATTTTGGGCTCCTTATATTTATTCTGACAAGAATGGTCCATTTAACAGACAAAAAATTTTCATTTCCCAAGTTTCGAATAGCATGAATGCGGACTAGTATTATGATACTAATACATAATTATTTGTGAAACATTGTGTGGGTTATTTTCCAGCACTTTGGTTAACTTTGGAAGAGCCAGTAGTAGAGGCATGTCCAGTTATGTCAGTTGAATCCAAAGGAGTGGTCTGTTCAGTTGGCAAGGTAGATTCAGCTTCTGGGGGTGGAGCCTCATCAACCTTTTTCCATTGAAAGCACTTAGTCCATATTTCATAGGAAGTGGGCCGCTCCGTTTTAAACACTTTCCAATTTGCTCGAATCTCAGGGTCCTTGGGTCCCCAGCGACGACTGGGTTTCCATATTGCCTTGGCCATTTCCTTCTACAAGCACAAAAAATAACTGTAATTACGATCCCGGGATAATATGATAAGATTGATGAGATGCAATACATTGCATTTCATAGATAGTAGATAGATTGATAAGATTACATACATAGCTTGTGGGCACATCCTTTCGCCAAGGATTTATCCTGAATTGCCAAACCTTGAACCCTGCCACAACCGGGATGATTGCCAGACAGCAGCCGGTTATCAACCAAGCAACGATTTTAATGGGAGTAGTCCACGGTTTTTCTTTGTGAGGATCGTCTGGAATGACCAGCCATGCAACATACACAACCAGCATGAAGATGGGGAGACATATCCAGCAGATGTGGAAGTAAATACTGAGAGGCTTCCCGTTCCGCATGAACTCCAAGTCATTGCTAAAGTTCTTCAAACCGTAGATGTAGATTATAGCAACAGCTTCAAAGAACCCAAGTCTGTTTATTTTTTAGAAAAGGAAAACTTCATGTTAACCACAGCAAGATAAGCTGGTTAAAGTAAGCCAAAGTACTCACACGTAGACCACAGCAGTGACTCCATGAGTGTCCACAACATCAATCCACCCGGCGCCTAGTTTGTTTGTGTAAATTAGTCCGATGAAAAAGGACAAAGAGCAGACGCCTGTAACAATGCTGCTCCTTTTCCAGTCAGGTCTCCTGTCAGAGATGACCGTGACGGTGGTCCCTACAAATCCATTCGCCGAGCCGATTGCCAGCAGGATGAGCATCAGGAAAAAAAGCAGAGCTAGGATCTACAATTTTTTTAAAAAAATTTCAATGAAGCCACTTTGTGGCAACTTTGTCCAAGCTAGATCAGAAAATGAGATATTTTTTAAACAACTCACTCCACCCAAACGGTTCCATCCCCATTCCGCATTAATATTAAACATGGCAGCCGGATACTGGACGAATGCTATCCCAGCACCTCCGTCCGCCACTAAATTCCTCAGCTGACATCGCTTCAGTGCCTCATAAAGTTTGTCAGCATTTGCATTGTTTGCTTGATAGCTTAATTTGGCATTATTCATTGCGGGTATTGCTATATCAAAACGTTCTTTGCACAGTTTAGCGAGGCCAGAAAGATCCTGTACTTGAAGCTTGTTAAAAGTCCTCAATGCCTGGAAGCCCAGAATAGTCATGAGGGAGATGCCGGCAAGAATGCTCGTCACAAAGTCTACGATGCTGATAACGAGCACATCCCTTGATAAAAATTACGGAAATGGTTAAATATTAGATCATTCATTCAATTGACAGCAGTGATCTTCAAAAAAAAACAATTATTCTTCATTCACTTTCCAATGTTGTGGTGGAATTCATTGAATGATGAGAACATGATGAGCCCTCCAAAGCCGATCCCAAGGGAAAAGAAGCATTGGCCTACGGCTTCATACCAGGTCTAGAAAAGATAATTAAAAAACATTTAATTCAGCTGAAATAGATAAAGTAGTTTGACATAGAATGTTAAAGCTCACCCGTAAATCTATAAGCTTTTTTATGTCCGGAACGAAGAAATACTCCAAGCCCATCCCGCTCCCATCCAGACAACATCCGACGCCGACAAGAATGAGAAGGACAACATAAGGAGCTAAAGCCGTGACAAATGCTACCTTTCCACTTGCCTGAACCCCACCAACCATCGTTCCCCAAATGATGAGCCAGGATATCAATAAAGCTAATACTAGGTGGCAGATGGGATAGTATGAAATCGCCTCCTTGTTATCAACCGAGTTGAACGGTATTGCTTGAATGATGTCCACTCCAAAGAATCGACCGGCATTCTCACCCCAAAAGACTTCGCCGCTGAATATGCTGATTACCGACAAGACGGAGTAGATCAGAGCCCAAGCCATAAGCATCATGTAGAATGAGCTGAGAAGTATGGATGATATGGAGCCGGCGTAGCCTACACCAGTAAACAATGGACTCAAGTCCCAACAGCGAACGGAGCCTTTGCTGGAGAATTGTCCCAATGATAGTTCCAGATAGAAGAGAGGTCGGGCGATGAGGAACAGGACGACCAGATACGGGATGAAGAAACTGGCCCCTCCATACCTTGCGCAGACTGCAGGGAATCTCCACACATTCCCAAGACCCACGGCGGAGGCGATGCATGACATCAAGAACTGGTATTTGCTTCCCCATTTTTCACGGAGCGCTCCGGCGGACTGGGCGGAGGCTGCTGCCTTGGCCTGATTTTCAAACTAGAAAATAACATCTTATTAAATATTTGCCACATTAACATAAAACCATCTTTCATGATTAATGCCACACCAGATAATTTATACACTAACACTTTTCCTCCCTTTCTCTAAATCATCCCCCTCCCCAGGTACGACGATATCCGCATCTGACCCCCCTGATGATCCCGTTACTGATTTCTGAAACTCAAACCAATATCAATTATTTGAATCAATTCCACTTCCAATGAGCTGTTAATAGCATTGAAAATGTCACTCACACTCAAACCATCAGATGGGTTTGCGGATAGAGACATTTCTTCCACGTAATATGATTATATCGGTAAAACATATGAAGTGGTTCAGTTCAGATGCAACGGGGTATCAAAATTATTTGCATAAAAAATTAAAGAAAGTTAAAAAAAGTTCACTTTCCTATCAATCGGGAATCTGGCCAAGACTATCCCACCACCATTTACTTCGCTCGCCTTTATTCCCTCCCTCACTACTTATAGAAGAATTTAAAAGCACTATTGTTTCATTAGCAACTCCATTACAGAGATACCTCAAGATCTGTACCATCATCTCCACCAAGGTACCTAAACGGATAATTGTTGAGCTAATTCGCTCGTTTACTGTCAAACCTAAAGTTTACAGTTTTTTCGACACTCCCCGATTCAAGACCTCAAACACCTTGTGTCATTACGTAATATACTATTTAATACCGATACAGTGTTATCAAAAAGCCATCGTGAGCCAGTCACCCTGACAATCCCATTGCTGCCATGAATCGTCTTCAAATCTGAAGCAAGTCATGCAAGTTACGTTCGGATGAATATGACGGCTGGGTTATTTATTAGCCATAGTCATTTCAGAGTTTGAAAGATGTGGCCTTGATGAGGATGATAATGATATGATCATAGCAATTAACGTTTTTATTTTATTTTCCTCACGCCAAGTCACTTTTTTGAGTAAGAAATGTTACAAAAATGGTTTTTACACAATAAAAATTAAAAATTGCAATATAACTTATTAAGCATTAATATTAAGGCTGAACTGGCATTGAGAAATATATCGTGAATCATGATGATATTAATGAGTAGTATAGAATAATATTTTTTGTACCAAGTCATTCATACATTCTCAAAAAAGGTAATCTCAGTTCACCCCAAAATCCCGAAAAATGTTAAATATCCATATAGTTAATTAGATAATTAGCTTTCGTTAGATGTATAACGGTACAGCCTCTCCCTTGAGTTAGGTGCATATGTCCCAACCGGGCTAACCCCCTGATAGAAGCGATTTGCCCCGGCAGTCTGAAGTTTTGTGCTTCCAGGTCGGGCTGAGGGAGAAGGTGAAGGACTACTTAAAGTTCTTGGGTAGTCATATGGCCCAAGACCAAAGGATGGCCTCATCTGTTGGCGATACAGACCTCCAGGAATACCAGGGGAGTAGAGCCCATTAAATGGTCCTCCAAACCCTGGACTGGCACCTCCTCCCACTCCGCTCATTATCCCGCCGATGAAGGCAGGTTGACCAATCCCATTTCCAACAATGTATTGTTGACCACTAGCACTAGGGAATCCTCCTATGCTCCCTCCAGTAGAGCCAAATCCTCTTGAGCCCACCTCCAACCCTGTTCCTACCTGGACATTTGTGGGAAGACTGTTTATCCCACTGGAACCACCAGAAATGGCAGAAGAACCCGCTTGAGGATTTCTAAACGCGGGGTTGCCAAAGCCTTGATTAATGAAGCCAAAATTCCTGTTCCCAACTTGTCCCTGGAACTGGCCGCCAGCACCAGGATAGTAGCCACTGTTAAATCCGGAATTGAAGCCACCAAATCCCCCTCCAAAGCCTCCCTGTGATATTCCTCCGAACGGATAAGCTCCTCCGGTGGAAGCATAAGGATTGTACTGTTGATTGTAGCCATTGTTCCCTCCAAAATACCCATTGCTGGGATAATATTGTCCTCCCTGACCACCAAACAAGGATCCTTGACCAAGCACATTATACCCCTGGTTCCCTAGTTGACTATATTGATTATATCCATTCTGTCCACCAAATCCACCAAATTGTCTGTTTCCTGGATATCCCGAGAACCCATTGAATCCTCCTCCTCCTCCTCCTCCAAACTGACCTCCACCTCCACTTCCAAAGCCATTATACCCATTATTATTCGCCCCATTATAACCAAACAAGGTTTGCGAAGCCGTCCTCAAGCTTTCGGACGACGACCTTCCTCCCTTCGAGCTTGGTATGGGGAGCGTCTCCCTTTTCAGGGCGATTTTAGTGGCGGTCGTCGGGCTCCACACTTGATCCGTCTTGGCAGTATTAGTGGAAGCACTTTTACCGCTGTCCGTTGAACTTCCTCCCCCCTTTTCCTTCAAACTCCCCTGATTGTTACTCGTCGCCGCTTCGCTCAGGCACAGACTTCCAAGCAAGATGCAGCCCAACTTTACCAGCGATATCTTCGTCATTCTGGAAATTCACCAGCAAAAAGAAACAGTCACACGAGGATTCTTATCTTTTACCAACACCACCTTATCAACATCAACCCCCGCCAAGCCAATTATTTAATGATTCTGATTACCTTGAAGACTATCACGAAACCAAAAAAACAAGCAATAATATTTTTTATGTACACAATCCCGTCCGTGTCCTTTGTCCTTTCAAACTAATTAAGAAGCCAAGAATGACGCTTGTGCCACGCGAACTACAATCCTTTCACTGAGACAATGACTAGGGCTTGCCCCACCTTAAATAACTTTGGTGTGATATAAAGATAAAGTAATTTCTCAAAACAAAAATAAATATTTTTTATGATATTTAAAAAAAAACTTCCTTCCCACAACTCATTCTCATATCCCCATCATACAACAATCATATCAAAACGTCACAAAGCTACGTTAAAAGTTTAACTGTGGAAGTGAGCGTTTTTGATTGTTCCCTTTATACCAAATGTAAACAAAACATAGTTTCAAGATATTTTTTTAAACGAATAGTCTCATTATCGCAAAATTTCCTTAAGCGCCACCACACCACGCTTCGTCATCAGCATCAGCTACCCCCTTCCCAAACTATTGTTGAGTTATAGCCTTGGTCTTTAACAGTTTAAACTCACATGATTATATATGCGATATATGATGTCATGTCATTACTTGATTTACATTCCTAAATACGCATTCTTCTTATTCCCCCAACTTTTCACTTTTTTTTTTGCAAAAACATAAAGAATGTAAGATGTTGAGACAAAGTAGGAAAATACCTACGTATATCCTCCATGCTCCATCTCCATCGGTAATTATGGGACTTGTTTTTAAAAAAAGGATTTTTCTTTCGCAAACTACGCAATTTGCAATAAGCCACATTACTCCTTTTTGTTGAGGAGAGTTTTTCTTTTGAATCAACGACCAAAAAACCATGATAATTACATTAATTCTAAAACAATGACGAGGGAGTTACATGGATATTAAGATGACGATATGACTATCATTTTATAGCCCTACAATTGTGTACATCTCTCAGACATAATTAATGTTTGACTTGTGTGGTGTGTGGAAAAGAAGAAGCGAGATCGAGCTTCTGGTTATTATCATGGAGGACATGTTATATATTTTTTAAGAAAACTTTTGCCATTTAGTTGAGTTTGGAATGTGAATAGATTTCCCTTGTACTGGTTATGCTTCTGCACCCTCTCATGACTTGGGACTGTGACTGGGAGAGCAAGCTCATGGCCTTTGTTTGTCTCTCGAGCTAAGTTGTTGTCCTCACATTTATGAAGTCTTCCAAATTTGCATCATCCATCCGGCTCTACATGTGTGGGAAGAAATGTGTTGCGTGCACTATTATCCTCAAGTTGGGATCGTGACGATGAGCGATATTCTTGACAAGACGTTCATTCTCACAAGTTATCAGGCTCAAGAGCGATTTTTTTAATGATTTCAAAGGGAGATCTTGCATAATGGCCTGTTGTCGTGTCAGTTGATGATGATCATGAGCATGCTTAACCTAGCCGAACTATTTTTAAGCTGAGGTGACATTTTCACAACTTTGTTCTCTGCGATCTGATGCTGTACATGAGTGTAAACTGTGTAATTATTCCCATTCTATGCTATTCTAGAATTTCTCTCTTGTTTTTAAACGTTGCCCATTATTGTTCTACAATTTTTTAATCACTTGCCAAAATTTAAAAAAAAAACCTTAAGTTGATGACTTGATCATTTTTTTCTGAGGTCAACGTCGTCTCGGTGTTGATGTGAGAGGATCACTGGGAGCAGTTTTGATTGTTGATCGTCATAATTATTTTTTGCCGGTGTTCCGGATGCGATGATGATGAAGTTTTGCAAATCCTTGCAATAATACAACTCAGGCATGGAGAATGAAAGGTAAAGGGGAAGAAACAAGGATGCAGAAATAATTGCAATTTTTTGCACTAATATCTGCAGCCATAAAGCTTCCCACTTATCCTTAATGATGTTTACCTTTGGAGAGTAAGGAACATGATTAAGGATCCAATCATATGAAAATCTACCCTATTGTTTCAAGGCCATCGCCCGCTTATTATTGTATTAAGCGGTCATTCCAATCTTAATGATGATGAGGTTGACGTTGATGTTGATGGGGCAAACAAAGAAAATCCTTGGAATATCTTCCTTTCCTTCGTCATACTGTAGGATGGGGGATTAAAACGTAATCTTTCAACTGAAACAACATTAAATTATTACAAAAAAGTATAATTCCTCAGCAAAATGCTACAAAGTTCCAATCAATAGTCTTCCATTTCCGTTTCTGGTGTCTGGCAGAAAAGCAAGCCAAGCTTAAACTTACAGCGTACAAGTCATTAAATTTTAAGGTAAGCTGGAGACACCAAGTAATGGGGTATTGTAAGAATGATATAAATTGTTTGCATTTTGCTCATTGCATGCATATCATAAAAACCAAAAATGTGTCGCTACTTTTTTTCAAGCCTCTTATCACAGCTGCAGGTTTTAGTAATTCGCAAATCTAATCTAAACCGAGTTAAATTTTTAAAAAATACTAGACTAACAGAGCCTAACAAAATGTTATGCTCACTTCTGTTCATTTGATAAGTTAGGCATTACAATGAAGTAGGTAATAGCCTTATTCTCTGAAAACGGAAGTTGCACCCTGACTCTTTTTTTATGAATGTGTCATTTAAGACGAGGCAACCAAAATAGTCAAGGCTCGTGCCTTGTCAATTTGGAGTAAGTACGTATGCTCAATAATGCAATTTCCTTCCGCTCATCATAATACTAAATTAAATTATGTGGCTTGCCGTAATTAAGGTGGGATATTTTAATTGCTAGACTTTTCAGTGGTTATCATGTGAGCGCAGCGCTCGTGTTCCTTCCCTTATCTCATGACTTATGTGTGTCGTGTCAACACTTGAAAGAACATCGAGATTAGTGGCAAAAATAGAGAGAAAAAACGAAACAGAGAGGTGGAGCAGTTAGCACATAATTATTTTTAGAACAGCTTTAGAAAGTGTCAGGTGACATTTTTAAATAAGATTAAAACTAGGCTAATGTGTAACTTTACTAACTTGCTTGTTATCTCGGAATTTTGACAGAAATGCAAGCACCCTTTTCATACTTGTGTTATGAATGCAAAGTAACCTGAAAACTAGCATTTTTTTTTAAAAAGAAAATATTTTAACATATCATTTAAAAGGTAACAAAGTGAGTTGCATTTCTATTGAAGAGAAGCCGCGTCAAACAATTCTATAAAGCCTCCAATTATATAACATTTTTTATGCCTTATGAATTTTGATGCTGATGCTTATCCTTAGAGTTGAGGAAGGTGGTTGACGTTACGCAAGTGACGTCGTGTGCATTTGACTATCATTGAGAGCCATCGCGATCATTAAATAGCAGAACACCAACAATGAATATTCTTCGACAGTGAGCAAAGCTGAAAATTTTTCGTCTCTCTGGCTCAGTGACCAATCTTTCCTTCGGTAAAACGCTTATCTGAAACTTACCCCACGGTACTTATCCTGTCCACCGAGGATCTCGCGATTCCAAATTCCAACCAGTTGCTAAAATTATCAGGAATGCCAGTGTTTAAATGGAATAATTGTTCCCCAGATTTCGATTTCATCCACTTTCTCCTCCCATTTTTTATTTGACTTATGGTTAAACCCGCAACAACTTGTAATCAATTTTCAGTGATGATGAGGAAATACATAGTAAAGGGCACTATATAATATTTTATATAGTTTTAGATAGAGATATATATAATTTATGTAAATCCATGTTTTTATATATCAGCATTTCAACCCATTTTATAATTAACTTGTTTTTTTTTTACAAATTATCGCCACACCCTCCCATCCCTAAAACGTATTTAAATGCTTCCTTAACTATATCTTATGTACAACCACATTTTAGCTTTAAAAAATCCGTATAATTGGTTATATTCGTTAAGCATGTAGTGTTTTTTACAAATTTTCAATATTTTTTTTTACATTTTCATCAACAAAAGTATACGCGTTATAGTTAAGTACAAACTGGATAAACTACTATAGCTAAGTTATATAATGCTAACTTGTCTAACCAACCTGAGAACAATATTAAACATCTACAATTTACCGATTAACTTTACCTATCCTTTTATATTTGAAAAAATGGCAATTTAATGTTGATTTAGTCGGCTCCCCCCTCTTGTAATTGTTTGAATCATAAAAAGTAATTGTTGTAAATAGTCAAATGTACATATGAATATATAAGATGAATCACATACCGGTGTTCACAACGAGTTGTATTCTGGTAATAAAAAATGAATATATCTTCCTCTCTTCTCTAGCTAACTTGGCTAAACCGGCAAAACTAATAATATATCCAATCTAAAACTAGCTAATCATCATTACCTTAACATTATTTATGCTTAATTATATGTGATGATAACCTTAATTGGTAAGATTATTTAGTGTGCACCAAAACATTGGTTGTAAGCAGTTGTTCTCAAACATTCTTCAGTAATGTCATATAGGTCATTTCTATCAAGTAACGAGCTCTAAAGAGTGCGCTATAGCTAACTAGCTCCAATTAATAGATAATGTAGTCATAAATATGGTGCTAGCTGGCAAATGGAAATAATTTCTGTAACTCTAAAAGAAAGCTATAGCAGAGTTCAGGTGTGTGGTGAATCCATCATCATAATATTTTTTTTACTTTGAAAGCTCGAAAAATCATGCTCAGTTTTATAATAACAACTGCGTAAATATGCGTCATGTTCGTATATATAGTACTAATTCTGATTATTTGTAAAACACGTGACAATTTAAGTTACAAAAATGAACGAAAAAGAATTAACGTTTTGAAAGGAATGGTTTATATAGCTATGGGTTAGAATCTGATTCGAATATCTAATTAATAAACTGAGCTATGTGCTATTATAAACATATTTTAACTGCTAGTTAACCCTATCATATGATAATATATTCGCATAAACCGTCTTTCTTTTGTCACCCAGCTCATGAGGCGTCAGGAGGAGGAAAGCTGAGAGTTCATTTTTTCTGTCTTTTTCTTTTGTCCATGGATTGGAAAGAGTCTATTTTAAGGTAAATTCAAGAGTAACGTGATCCATATCGTATAGTTTCTTAATTAGTGAAGATTATATCTTTAAAGAGGGATACATATCTAAGTAGACATATAATTATTATTCAACAGCTCAGCAGCTCTCCCTTCAATTTAACTATCTGAAGTTGATGCATGGATTGAGTTAGACTTTTAAAATTACCAATTGAGTTAGTTGTTCTGAAATGGGGGAGGATTGGGAATCTCCGATGAAATTACGATTAGTTAACAGTAGTTGTTTGATAAGGAATGCAAGGACTATGAGTAAAGCTAGTTATCTCTAGAGATGTTTATATTTATGTGGAATAGATTGTTTCAAGTGCACAAAAAGGCATGCCATGCTTAATAATCTTTTTCAGTAAGTTTCAGTATGGAACAGTAACAGTGCTATAGACTAAGAAAGGGGAAAGGTGTGGCTATAATCATTATGGCTGTCATTAACTGATTACAAAATAAATTGTGAGTTGTCAGAAAGAAAAGGATTCATTTTGTGTCCAAACCTGTTAGCTTTTATCGTTACAACCTGGAATAGATTGTTATGTTAGTTATAATAATGATTAAATTCGAGTTGCATATCTTCAAGTGATTTAGCACCAAAATATTTGCAAGGTTGCACCTCTACATCGCAGTTTACATGTTTTTCATATATAATTTGTAACTCATAATTATAAATATCCTTTTTTCATTTGCAAATTGTAACAAAATCTATGTCTCTACAGTTTAAATACAATACAGATATAGTTTTTTTTGGCTAATTAACTAAATCTAAAATATGCTAACTAGACACTCGCTCTGATTGATTGACTTACTGTTTTGGTTGTAACCGGTAAAAATTGTAATAAATGGAAACTTTTTTAATAAATTGTTAAGAATATGTAATAAATGTAAGAGATATATATCGTAATTAATATCAGTTCTGATTTATAATGTGTTTCCCCATAACTTTAATTATTTGTAATGACGATAGATGAACAACGGTAACGGAGCTGATATTTAGATTGCAAATTGCAACAACCGGCGGGATAGATCTCATTCATGTGGATGATCAGTTTTTAATAATAATAGTCCAGGTTCCTCTTCCTGTTTTTTCGCTCAACCTTCCTTTAATTGTAGTTAAAAAATTCCACAGTTTTAAAAAATCACCTGAGTCTTCTTTCATTGGGATAACTTTTTATTGAATGGAGGTAAATGGAAAAGAGAAAAGTTAATTATTTGGTGAGGAAATAATCAGAAGAAATGAAAGTGAACAAAATGTTTTTAACTTGACATTACTCATATTTAAAGATGAGTAATGAAATAATACCACATGACCAGAACGGGTTTCAATAAAGTTAGTTTTTTGTGACAAAACAAATCTCAAATCAAAGTTAACTCGAATCAAATGAACAATTTTGATCATAACGCAATTATTTCAAACTCTGCTGACCTAACTATAGAATCTAATTTAACTAATTAACTATACCTTATTCAACATTTTAGTTACATTTTAAATATATTTTTTAACTATTATAGGCCAACAACATTTAATTTTTCGTATTTAAATAATTAATCCTTAACTCTGTGGTACGCTCCCTCCCGGTGAGGTTGATGATGATGATGAAGAGGAGGAGGAGGACGATGACTTTTTAAAAATTTGCTGAATCTTGCTAACAATCCCTTGGGAGCTCATCTCCCCACCCCAGGAGGAGTCCGGCCCCTCTCCTAGTCTGTTCTTGAGTGGAAGGTGAAGGGCCAACGGATCCCTGAGTCGGTGCAAGTCCGTCTCAATCTTGTAGATTTGGTCTCTCAGCTTGTTGTACTTGTCCACGTCAAAGCCCATCTTTTTGGCATTTTTGTGAAACGTAATCAGGTATTCTCGATCCCTTACATCTGGTAACACATATTCCTAGAAAGAAACAAGTTTCAAAAAAATTGTCAAGAAAAAGTAACGTTTTTGCAATTTTAAATTGTTGCTTGCGTTTAAATGACTTTACTTGTTTAGTAAGGACGAAATATGCATAGGCAAGCATGGCAGTGCCGTAAGTAACGAAGTAGGTGACGGGCTCCATAATGTCCCATGAGTATTCCCACCAGGTGAGCCTCGCCAGGATCCCGAACTGGACTGACATCAAGCCCAGCCCCACCCATGTGAGGGTGTTTGTCCTCTTGATCGCAACCTGGTTCAGTTGTTCCCGTACGCCTTCCATAGGGACGAGCTCGCTTTGCAGTTTTTCCAGCTCTGTCAGCATCTCACGCTCTTGGCGCAGCTGGTGCTCGTCCACGTTCAGGGCGCCGTACAGCTGGCCCACTAGATTTCGGACGGAGGATAGACGTTCAAGATCCTCCTGTAATATGCACGTAATTCACAAGATTAGTAATTGCCAAAAATAAACTGACATGATTTTTGAAAGCCAGACTCGTATTCTTACCTTGGAAGCCTTTTCTTGGGGCGGGGTGATAACCCTATAACTCTTGTCGTTGACAATCATATCAAAGTCGTGCTCCATCAGCATTTCTATTGTATTTGCGGATGCGATTCGAGTTCCATCTAAAATCAATAAGGAAATTAATTTAGTAAAGGACAATCGCAAAGTATACTTGAGTATATTCATTGATATGTTTAGCCGGAGACAATTGATGTCTTTGAATTTTTCTCACCTGTAGACAGACATGCGATCCGATCCACTCCCTTGTCCTCCTGACGAATCATGGCTTGTAGGTCAGCCACTGTATTTGTCAACGGTTTCACGATGAACCGGCATCGTTCCTTTCGGGAGGGGAGGGGGATGGTGAACTGTGGAAGGCCGCGAAAATATATTACCTCGATCCCACCTGCACCTGCAAAAACATAATAAAACAGTCCAATCAATTATCTCAATTTTTAACTTTAACATCAGTCTAAAAACTAAGCATCAGTCGCAGTAGCCACTTAAGTTTAATTTTCTCGGAAGCTTCAATTTCGCAATGGGTTCAGACGTGACCATGAATATCAGGGGGATCGCAAATCGCAATACATCCTTCGAGTGAGGTAGTTCTCATGTGTGAACCCATTTAACCCTTTTGATTAATAATCCATTTTACGCCAGATGGCCACCTGACCACACACTTTCCCCATCTAATTATCACTTTAAAAGTGTGAAGCCAACCCTGCGATTATACTTAATTACTATCAATACATGACATGGCTAACATTAAATTTTTAAAAAGAAAGTGAACAGTGTTTTAGCGTCAATTATCCCATCAGAAGAGCATTACGCTTCGACGACGCTCTGTTGAGGCTATCGAAGCATCCGAGGAGAATACCTACGTTGACCTATCCATTTCAAGAACTCAAAGAATGACAATTAATGAGGGTAGCTAAGTCATGATCACTGATCATTCTGATTCCAATTGTAAAAAAATGTTTGCAAATCTTCAAATTAAAAGGCTGCACAAGGGAATCAGCAAGGGTGACGGAGCATAATCATCTTTGGTCTCCCATTTTCGAAATTTTTTGAAGGTGTTGCATGTGCAATCTGCATTTTAATTAGTTTTATAAAACCATCTCAGCTTTTCATTACAGTTTAATCCTTTTAATGTGGCTTACAAACGCACATTAAAGATGTTACTTGAGAATAACGCACATTATTGTTTTATTGGAAAGGATGCAGTTTTCCATCCCCATAAATATTTCAATTAACAGATCAAACCATATGGTCTAAAATTTATAATTATATAGTTAATGAGCCAATTTTAAAAACAGCTCTGTGAGTTGCAAAACGGTTCAAGTGAAGAAGGGACTTTTCGTGGTCTTGAGACCTTAGGAATGTGAGAGATGGGCTTGGTCTAGCCCACCAAACAATTTATGTATTTATCTTAATTACAGCAAATAAAGGGAACTAAGGCGGAAAGATAATTATGAGAATTAGCAGATTATCTTGAGAATGAGGCGAACCAGATCGGAAAGTAATTAGAGTGCAAACAAGCTAAAAAAATGGGGATGTATTGGTTGGGATGAAAGTGTGAATGGAAATATGAGCTCAAAAAATCAAAAAAGATCTGTAACCAGACCATAAGTTAAGTGAAGTGAGGGGGGACAGACAACCCAATAGGGAAAATTTTTCGATTATTTAATAAAATGAATAAGGATCAGAAGTGACATGCAAAAAAGTATAAATATTTTTATGTTAGTTTATGATCTCTTATCACATATCTCCCCTCCTATCTGCTAATTAGCTGGCTCATCCTTCTTGCTGAAAACTTATTTCTAAAAATAAAGTGAAGTAACTCAATCAATAAGATGTTTTTAGTCGCTTCAGCTTTTTAATTGGGAAGAAGAAGGAAAAATTGGGATAATAAATTTTAATTGGAAATACGTTTTTTTAAGAAAAAGATTTGAATTGAAAATGAAAGTTTGTTCTGCAGAATTTGTGATATGTAGGATAAGAAGGTGAAAAGGATAAAAAAGTATTGTGATGTTAGAGATTATGTGCAGAAGATCACTATTTAATACACCTTTTGTGATGACTTATGAACAGAATAAAAAGTTGATAGTGAAGTGAAAATATTCAAAACTTTCTTCGGTGGAGCAACAATTCTAAAGATATCAATAAGTGGTTCGAGAGGATCTGCTATTACTTAAAACTTGATCTCGGCTAAATAAAATATTATCGCCACTGTAGCTTCCCATAATTTCAGACCAACTAAATCCAACAACGGCTCTTCCTTAAGCTTGTCCACCTGACCATTCATTAACGCAATTCTTCCATTTCATCCGGTCTAACATCACATTTATTTTCGTAATCTGCCATGTTTACAACCGTGATATATCTCATTTCATTCCCCCTTTCTGTGGGTGATACTTTTTCTCTATACCTTAGCTATTCAGCAGGACAAAAATTGAAAATAATTTATTTCAGTCTTGAATTCATACTTTTCGGTCCTCATCCTCCTCCCAGACAATATGGCTGCACTTTATATGTAAAAATTATAAATCCTCGTCATTCCTAAACAATGCAGAGTCTTAAAATGATTTAGTGTGCAGAGCCAAGCCCTTGTACAGTACCATAGTGGGTCAATATACATAGCACTATTCATATCATTGCAATTGTGACTTCTGAATGGGATATCCAAGATAGGGATGAAGTTCATAATTCAAAGTAAGTTCTCAGGGTGGATCCTTATCTCCTTCTAAAATGTGAAATGAGCTCAGTCTTCTCCCATCGGATCAGGATATGGACAGACATGAAGTGTAGAAGCTGATATAAAAATATTTTTATTGCACTTCCTATTCCTCCACATTTTATATTGCTCCTTTGCTGGAACAAAGGTAGAGTCTGGGCCATGCCACAAGCAATGACTTCCTTGTCTTGTCAAATCCGTCTTTTTCTTTGAAGGACACCTGCATCCCCCACAGCTTCAACCAATCCCAAATGATCCGTCGTAAACAATATAAAACTTTGTTCTTGCTCCTTCTTACTTTTTTCAAAGTGAGTGCCCCACATATTTGCCATAGCCATGAACTTCAACTAGGCAGGAATATATTGTAGTTTGATTGAGCTTGAATGTCGATGAACTTTACAAAAAGTGGGGTTAGGAGGAAGTTCACTCCAGTTTGATATTGTGGGGCAAAGTGAAACAAAAATTCCTTGGTTTTAAAAACAAGATATGGCTGGAATACAATAAAAATTCATTTTTTCACTTACTGACACACAAACACATTCACATAATCGAGTGGCGACAAGAACGCATTCATTTCTCAAATTGGGATTCAGATAATCAGCAAAAAACCAGCTATCCTCATGGCATGGCACACATTTCCCCTCCAATCCTTATCTCACATGCGTAAATCCACTTAAGCAACAACCTTGAAGATTTTTTTAATAAAGCCCCCAAAACCAAAGCGAATTTTTCCTTTAACCACTCTGTTTGGATTATATTTTCAGGCGCATTCCTCTATCTCCATTTGTCACAAAAGGGACAGCATTGATTACATAATAGGCTTGTACGCACCTCACGGCAAAAGTTAAGCCTCAGCATTTTTTTACCATTTAAATATTCTTTTCTAGCCAAAAAAATATGATCGCCGCAGGCACCTTTAATTTTAATTTAGGTATTATCTCATCATCATCTCTTCTCACACAGAGGTTCTTGCATAATAATGGCCACTAAAAGAATAATGTCAACCTAGTCATGCTCGAGCTGAGTATCGGTCGGACAAGGCGTTCTATTACCATAGCCCATTATTTAGCTTTTTTAGCAAAAAAAATAGTAAATACATACCACTTTGTAAATATTTTTCTTCACACTTTTAGAAATTGCTTTTTTTGTAGAAAATAAAAAAATCCTCTCGATATGCGTATGGCTGTCCCTACCTATGACAATGGATAATTGTTGAAGGTAAATGAGCATAGTTATAAAATGTCTGTAGATGGCTTTAAGTCATATGCCCATTTTCTTCTCCCCTTTTCCATATGAAAAGCCCTTAAATACAGAATAGCAAATATATCAACTTAAACTGTCATTTTTACCTTGTTTCTCTCCAACTTTTCTAATCAAGATGGGATATTGTGTGCTGACAGGGGATGATGACATATTACCTAAAGACATTATTACCTCGGTTTTTTACCAACAGAGATTAGCTAATCTTTTGGAGTATGCTTGAAAACTTAAATAATATCCACTCTCAAAATGTTTCAATTTTAATACCCCTTAACATAGTTATTCTTTTCCTCGTCATAGTCATCCCTGTTATTGATGATGATAAAAAAAGTGATGAAATATAAAAGGAAAAATATGAAATCAACAACCTTTTTTTATTACTTGATACTTTAGCGTTCTCTGTCTGAGAAATTCTATTTGCCTAGATAGTTGAAGAAGGCTTCCCCACTTCCTCATAAATCCTCTCCTCTCCGTTCATAATTCAATTCTGATTACAATTCCAACAAAACAACGAGCTATAAGTACGCACTTTTCCACCGTCTTCAAAAATATTACGGTAAAATAGATTTTTTTCTGAGGGAGCTCTTCACTCTTTAAAAGTGCACTTCACTCGGACACGAAAACCCTTTTCTTTCAGAATTCAATCTCGTAAAAAAGGGGAAATGGGTCTGTACTGATTACCCCTATTTATCTTATCCCAGCATTGTCATAAACCTATCCTTTTTTATTCCCAGATTTACATTTTCTTTGTAAATTAGACAAAACACATAAAGGTATTCTTAACAAAGGTTATTATTAGCTGCTCATACTTCGAGGAAAGAAAATATTTTCAAGAAGGCTCTTCTGAACAGGGAACACGGGCCCTCTATTAAGTAACTTTCCCTTCGGCTTGTTATTATTGTTTTCTTGAAAAAATATCTCACATAAACACAATCTTAAAACTTTTTTAATGCTTATGGATTAGATCATATATTTAAGTCATATATTATAGCTTTACAAGTGTACCAACTTGAAAAAGTCATCAGCATAATCACATCATCATCATTCATCAGGAGGACTTGTCTCCCGTCTTAATAAAAGCCAACCTAAACCATAATCATCTCGGAAGAAAAACGCTGCTTTTTTACTGTAAAAAACGAGGACACGATGAATGATGAAGCATGACAAGAATTACTCTGGAATAATGAAACACTCCAGTCATTATTCTTCCATTAACAAATTGCCTGGTTGTGAGCATACCATAGCACCTGCGTGATTCTGATTATGCTCATTACATAAAAAAATATAAATTCAGTCACGACGATATGATATGAGCAGGACGCAAGTATTGTCCTCACCTGGTCCAGCCAGTCCACTACAGTGACTCCAGACACTTAAGAAAAAAGCATCGAGCTTGAAACGCTTCTCAATCAGAATCACGACCTGCTTGGTTCTGGTTCCAAACTCAGCATCAACCACCTCCACCATTGTCATTACACCCAGTCATTTGATACACATGGTCCTACGTAGCTTTGCATGTTCATCATCATCATTCATCCCAAGCTGGATAATAATAATGCTGGATACTGATGATGACAAAGGAATCCCGAAAGAAAAATCTTTCGTACTGGGAAAATTGATGGTGTTTAGGATTGGCTGGGCTCTGGATAAAAAAATATCCTGTTATATTATGGACCAGACGCAGGTGTCTCCTGGACAAGCTCATTCTTCACCTTCATCATCCTTATCCTCAAAAATCATCCACCGTTGTAAATAAGGCGGTGGTGGAGATGCTATTACATGCTCAGACTGAGGCACGCAAGAAGATCCTCATCCTTCATCTTCAAGGAAAAAAATTGTGTGTAGCCGTGTGAAGGGAGATGCAAATGACGCATGAAATGAAGTGAAAAAGTATCGGAATAAGGAGGAGAGTAGTAGATCATTCAAGATGATTTTTTAGGTAGTTTGTAGCTAAACAAATAACGACAAACTACTGTACTGGTGATGATGTTGATGATTTTGATGATGATCATCATGTTAAATGTACTTCCACGTGGTTAAACTGGAGCAATCCCCTTTTCCTCCATTCCACTGGAATGGGATGGAATGCCTTTAAAAAAGGCTTGGATGGTGATGACTTGAAAATTTGAATGTTTTCATGCATCCCTGCCTACAGCTTTACTCCCTAGACTCCCTACCTCAACCTCTCCTATACACAGGCTCGGATGATGATGAGATGATCAGGTTGATGACGGTTGATGGGTTATGGGATGGGATTATGACTGGAAGAAAGAGATGTTAAGAAAGGGGAAGAAAGGGTTGATCAGCATTTTATTTTCATAACTTAAGCCGAGTGAGTCCATCATCATCGTCTTCATCTCCTTTGAAGATTGAACTGATCTGAAATGGCTTTAGACAGAACTGGAGCTCTTGTTCGCGTACTTTATATAAAAAATTTAATCCGCTTATGCATCAATTATAAAGCACTCTCAACCGAAAATCAATCTTTTTCTCTCCAACCCGATCCATTTTTATAGTCCAACTTATCAGAAAAGTATCTACCGTTAAGGGATGGGGGAAGCAGACGCAGACGACCTCGGCCGTGAACTACTGCTTCAGAAAACTACTTTTTTTACAAAAGAAAAATCTGTTCTTTTGTAACGATAAACTGAATAGTGTACACTGAACAATGCTTATTACGTAGTGAACATCATATGCGATGGGATGCGATTCGATACGAATGCCCCTTTTCATACGTGCAGAGCAAATAAAATGCAACAAAGCTATTCTTCAAACTCGGGTACTTTTTTCCCTTCAAGATGCAACTTGCACTTTAAGCTATGCAAGGGCTCCTCGCATTTCTCACTACACTTGAATGATCATGAATTATGATTATGATGATGATATGATCGAATCTCTCATTTTTTTCTCTAAAAAAATCCTACACAGACTCAACACAGGTAATATTGATTTTTCTTGAAGAATTTATAGTAGAAAATACTTTAATGAAAGATGAGCTGTGGAAAAGGCCCAAAAAATATAATAATCTTGATATGGTTAGGTAAAAATAAATCTGATATGGTGGCTGGTGGTAATAATAATGGGAAACAGATCAAAAGAAATCCTCATCGTTTAAGAAACTTGAAGCCGAGCTGAAGATGGATTGAAGAGAGATGAAAATATAAAAGGGATGGTGAAGGATGCTGCTGCTGATGATGATCGAGTATGAAGGGCTATGACTAGGATTCCCCCGACCCTTCTTTACATTTAAAATTATTGCTAATGGCCAAGTCTCTGGTTGAGATTTAAGATGAATTTTTGTGGTTGAAAATACTCAAACTTTTAAGCTTGCTCAGATTATATATATTTTTTTCGATTTAATTTTTATTTTCTACAGATAAAGAAGCAAGTTCTGCTTACATGCTCTCATAACATAACCATAGTCAAAGTCCCTCAAGTCCATGTTCGAAAAAGATGTTATAAATAGTGGGGAGAAGCTTAATAGAATTATAATGATCCTAAATTTACGTAGTGGCCGTCCATAATCTAAAATCCAACTATCCCCATTGCATTTGATATGCTTATAAAATTAGAAGTTATATTTGTAGCTGAAAAGCTCTTATCCCATGCCATGCCACTACTGCCCTACACACAAAAATCCACTTCGTATCATATCATGCAAGTCCGAGTTTTTTAAGGTAGATGTATTTGAGCCACTCCACACAAAAGTTAACTTGTTTTTCTCACAACTATATAAGTATGTATGAATCTCTCGTTGAATTTTCAATTTCACTCGCCACCACCACCACCACCAAGTCCAATATAATAATGATGGTATCCCCACTTGAAAAAAAACATTTGAGTTTTGGGCTACGCATATGTACATATCTAAACTCATCACTGTACATGCTCCCCCTCGCTCCTCATTTACTTCCACTTTAGAAAAAAGTACGACATTGAAGCAAACAGTTTCAGATTTTCTATCTGATTCTGTGCATAGAGGTGCTGGTAAACCTGGGCTGATTGCTAACAATAACAATAAAATACCTACGCACACCTTCTCTCCCTCACCGTGAAAAACAAAGTGACACTCAACAGGAGTCAGAAAGAGCAACAGCATCAGAAGAGCTATCCTTGCTTTTCAGAGTCAACAATCAGCATCATCATCATCATCAACATCAACAGGACCGGCGGTTGGGAATGGCTCTGCGTATTATTCATACGCAATCATTGTAGATTTGGAGGACTCCAATGGATCAAGAATATGACTTTGTTCATTTTTTCAGCTTATGGAATGGCTCATTACTTTTGTCAGTCGATTAGTTCACTTCTTCGAATACGGTGTGGTGGACGGACGTAAAAGGCTCATGAGGAATTGGCTGTGGTGATCAGTTGGGTGGATTGGATTGGATCATGCGTTTCGCTTGTCATTCTGCCATGTGCCGGTGTTAATCTTTAAAACCACAGACTTGACTGAACTGCAAAAAATATATTATAAATTCACGTGGTCTCTGTGTCACAGTCATACATATTTGACTAGAGTGGAAAAGTGTGAGCAAAAAAAGTATTGCGATATCGATATCGATATAATGACGATCAATGCCCATTTATTTTTTAATAATGGGACGATGGTGTAAGATTTGAAATGAAGGATTTTTTATAATCTTTTCTAAATTACAAATATTTTTCTTGCCATTAAACTCTTCATCATCATCAAGTTCAAGTGAATGTGAACTTATATGAAAATGGGATGATTAGATATTTCTTCATCATCAAAAAGTGAACTATATGCATATTACCAACGTTCATTGTTAGCTTCAAGTGGCCGTTGATAGATCACTTTTTGAATAACATGTTAATTAACAGTTAAAAAGGGTGAGATGCGTCCAACAGTCAAGAAGAAAAATCCCCTCGTCACATCATCATCATCTTAAAGAAACATTGATAATTGACTCTCTCGAGCTACCTTTCAACGAAACTGACTTGTTTTTTTGCAGAAAGGAGAAGTGAATTTCCAACCTCATCTTAATTCGCAAATCTCTGCCCTCCTCTACCGGCAAATCTATATTCCGAGTCATTCATTGAAAGAAAATAGATTTTTCCAGTCTTTTGCAATCCAAGTGCAGACGTGATTTTTGGATCAAGATTTGCGAGTGGAGAACTCGTTGTCGTTGGAAGATTTGCGATATGAAGAAGGAATTTATGTAAGAGTGGAAAAAACTGACATCCAATTTGTATGCTTGACGGTTGATTAGTTTTTATAAGGTATTGTAAAACTGAAATAAATATCTTCTGCAAGGACCAGACCAGACCAGACTACAAGGTTGACTGTTTATGTTCTTATAAATCTGTGCGAGAAGGGAGAAAAAAAAGTTGTCTTCATCTTCAACTTTTCATATCTTCTCAGCGACCTACCTGAGGACTAACCTAGCCTTAGCAAGATGCGGTCCCTCTCCCAGAGAATACCAGCATAAATCGCGAATTACATGTATTTTTGCAGCATTTCTCAGAACGAGTTTTTCCCCTGAAGAGAGTAAAAATATTTTTGGAGCTGACAGTTAAAAAAGTGGATTGGATTGGAATAATGAAATTGGGATAATTGAGGAGTGGTGCGGTGGTGCTGAAAAGGGAAATTATTTATATCTCCCCAGAAGCGAAATTGGGAAGATTATCAAATTGGCTAATCTTAAGAAAATCACCATATCTTAAGTTATTATCCTCATCAACACCAAGACCAACGTCAGCGATCAGCAGCGTCGTTGGAGGGATCAGCCGAAGATGTGAAATTGTGAAGTAGTCAAGATAAAATTGGATAAGTGAATACAAAATTGGTCGGAATTTGAGCCGACAAGCCCAACACACCTGGCCGTTGACTTTGGCAGTGGCCAAATTTAACTCTTGCTTGGCTTCAGCTCAATATATCCTTCCCAAATAAACAATTTGCGAGTTTCACTTTGGGGAAAAAAGTGACAAGGTCGTTTCTACTATTTATTATATAGTTTCAGCCAGCTAATTAGTCATTAGCCCTTCCAATACACTTATCTGAACAGAATAACACTTGACTTGGTTCCGTTTTTCCTGTCAGCATAATTTTCAATATATTTTTTTAAACCGGTCAACTGCATTCTAATGAAGGGACCCTCCCTCAAAATCTGAAGAACAAAGAGGAATGTCGTCAGTACTGAGTCAAGCTAGTTTCTTCAGCAAATGACTTTCTCTGAGCTTTAAAAAAATGATTTGTTCCCTTTGAAATTATTTATTGTTCATTGGCAAAGCTGAAAAAATAGTTGTTGTATGGGCTGATTGTTATCTGTGAGTTCAAGCGACATTTTTTTTCAAGTGTCATGTCAGTTTTTCTGTTGTTATTTACGTTGGTGCGTGTGCGTATCCTCGCGCTGCTGCAAAAGTGACTGTGTCTTGCTCAAATAAGGATTAAGTGATTTTGCTCTGAACTCAACAATTTCTTTTCGAGTTTAAAGTGTGAAGCATGCTGAATTGGCTATCTTGTCCAATATTCCTGTTCATAATTAGACATGCTCATGTCTGAATGAAAACAAGCTCAAGGACATTGAGAAGATATATAGTTAAAATAGTTACGCAAAAAGGTAAAAAAAATATTAGAAAAAAAACTTAATCGCGGACAGAAATTATCCTCTCGTATGAGATGTACTTAACCTGTATTTTTTATTCGTTAATCTCCATTTATGCAAATAACTATCTTCACAATTAGAGAAATAGGTAGGTAGGTAGTTTGGCTATAGGTGAGTAGGTAGCTCTGGCGCTGGTTATTTTTCAATTGGAGAGGATGAAAAATAAATAAATTATCTTTTAATGATCCCACTCAGCCGCATCTACTCTACCGGTGGTAATTTATTTAGAGGGCTGAACATGTAAAACAACTATATTTACGTCGTAAACAAGCTTCTTCATAGTTTCGGTGGAGTCAAGATGGGAAGTTGGGGGGATTCATCATTGTCAACGAATCCCATAATATTTATACCGGTTCTCTTTGATTAAAATACGAACATTTTCAAATACTCGGCTTGGAAAAAAAATAATAATTTCCCTTTTTATTTTTACCCTTGTCATATGGTTTTTTTCGTCACAGCATCCTTCATACATGATCAGATTTAGAATCAGAATCAGCGACGACGGCACTGCGCTGTCGTCCTGTCCTCGTCTTTACAATTATTATCCCCGGCGACAAAAATATTAACCTAGAAAAAAGCTTCTCTGCTTTTTTTTGCTACCCACACGGCTCATATAACAATTTAGGGGAAAGGTAGAGCGACCATGAGTGATCATGAGATGCTCATCCCATTCTCTATATGACATGGCGAAGCCTAATAATAATTTTTATGTTTTATCATACAGCTTGATTATGATTACAAAGCATTGTTATATTATCATGATATGATTGTTGCAGATTTTTTGAATTTTTTTCATTAATGAAAATGAATCCTACTCAAAAAATGAATATTTTTAGAGTAATATGGCCATAATGCTAAAAAAAAATGAAGGAATTTATTTCTGCATGCGAAAAATATAACCCTTTTCTAATGTAGAATATCTAATATGAAATGAAATGATACATGAAGTTGGAGAGAGAGTTTTAGCTCGAGTCTTTTGGGTAGTTTGAGCAGTGCTCCGCTGCAGCGAGCACCATAACATGAGTCTAATATTATGAATATACAAAATAGTTTAGCCATGTTCATCTCGAGTTTTTTTTATCTATTTAATATATTTCCATTTCATAAAATTACATATCCGTCATAAAAAAAGCTCTAGATGAGTTTAGTACACTCCTCCGCTATAAAAGTATTTGGGTCGATTTTCCCCCCAAAAAATTCCTTCACTCATGTCTGATGATATGATCTCATCTAAACAAATATGCAGCGGAAGAGTGAGCAGAAGAGAAAAAAAATTCCCATTCCGAACAAAAAAAACTCCTCCAACGTATGATCACAATCAGGTTGATGTTGATGAGGAATAGCATTACATAAAAAAAAGATGATCTGGACTCGAAATCTGGACCCTCTCCCACTATTATTGTTACGGGGGATTGTAAACAAGACTACAACATGTCTACACAACCCTTGCTCATGTCAAACAAAAGACAAAACAACCGGGCCATATCATTCCATGTCAGTTTGAGTCAGGATGAGAGTTGTCTAATAAAAGGCGGAGGACCAGGCAGAAAATTTGTTTGAATAAAAAAGATAAATCACAAAAAATCCATCTATCCCGGAAACTAACATGGATGGGTGGATGATGATGATGATGATGGGGGAGATACGGTTGAAAAGTCACAAAAAGCCCCCACATTTTTATTACGTCAAATACGGGCATAAAAGTTGAGACTAGAGAGCTATGGGATGTCGATGCCGATGCTTGGCGATATCCCTGAAGCACGCATGGAAAATGCCAAGTTTAACAATTGGGAAAAATGTATCATTATCACAGATATATTTTTTCGCATCCTCTATTCCCATTTATATTTAGGGATCCGTATGTGTGTGTGCGTGTGTCTGTGAATACGGATAGTTGACATTTTTTAAGCTTGAGCCGTTACATAAACAGTGAAGTAGGAAGGATCAGTAATAGTTCGTCTGAAACAGACTGCTTAGCGGTTCTTCCTGGCTCCCATTTGTAAAAATAATATGTATCGGGTCGCGTCACAGGTCACAGTAGCCTCGAGCTTATGAAGATGATGAAGATGACACTGCAAAAATATTGTTTCAAGTGGCTTATTTTAAAATAACAGTACGCCGGGTGGACCAAGATCCTCATCATCAGATAGTTTTTACTGGCATGCATCATGCTATGTGCCTGTGCTCATTCTAAAAAATTTGCTAATTATTCCACGTTATTTCCGTATTGAATTGAACTGACGGGAAAAATTCCTTTTTCAAGAAAGACAAACAATTATAGTTTGCTCAAGTGATCCCTCGTCTGCCCCTAACATTCTTCAAGCGCTTTGCAAAAAAAAATCAATTCCATTCCATACCTTGTCATGATTCATGATCATGATGGGATTGTCCCAGCTTTTGTTTAAAATATACCATCCTAATTGAATGGTAACGGGAATGGGGGAGGTACAGCCCACACATGTTTATATAACATGGTTGCAGGTATTAACCAATCCATATCACAGCGCGGAATGTGCGTGGTGGTTTGTTTGGTGGTAATGGTCCAGCTCATTTCAAATTCCCTTTTTTAAATAATGAACAGATCTCCACTCGCCTCACGTCCTAGCCCATTCTCAAATGTACAGTTTTCACTTTAGCTGCTTGCGAAATATGGGCAAAGTGTATCAGACTGAGAAGCGGAAGTTCAGACTATAACCATGCAAAAAGTTTCCCGTGACATTTCACCATTAAAGCTTGCGTGCAATGTCAGCAGCGATTTTATAAAAAATGGTTGTTGCAAATAAACAGTACACCTCTTTCGAGTCATCTCGCGTTGCCGTCATGCCATCTGAAATGGTCTTCATGGTCTGTGCTCATGCTCTCTCTGTCACTGTTTGTCTTTTGTCCACAAAACAATATTGACATGGAAGGTGACGTTACGTCACGTCAGAGAAGAGCTGCTCTTGCTGTTTAAAATGCTATCATTCCCTCAAAACGACAAAAATAAACGGTCTCTCGCGAATTATGATGATGACGGTGAAGCAATATATGTATCCTGTTTTTTTTAGAATTCGCAAAGGTCAGAGGACAGTTTAAATTCATTTCAAATTATGTCATACCTGAGCCCAGCCATTAAATCTGCAAACTCTTTTTCGCTACTCATTCAAGATTATGAATCAAATTGGGGAAAAAATGCATAACAGCCCAATCAACTCTTCAGTCAGATCCCCAAATGTTTATGCCACTCAACGAAAGTGATGAATGGGAGAGCTCAGTTTTCATATTGGCAAATGATCAACATAATATTTAATACAAAAAGAAATGGAGTTGGATGCACAATTACATCTAATCCATTTAAATGATCAAAATGAAATTATTTAAGTAGACGAGTCTGACCTACCAAACCAAATATCAAACTACCTGATTAAATTACATGTGAAATGTATATAGCCAGTTTGGATTGGATCGCGAATTTTTTTCTTCTTCTGCTGCCCAACGATAAAAATATCACTTTCATTTCTCACTCCTGCTCTTCGATAGTAATAAAAAGAGAGAGAAAAAAAATTTAAATGAGTTTAAATGAGTACGCGCTTATTACTTAATTTTTTCTTGTTGGGATTGCGGATCCCATTTCGTATGTGACTTAACAAATGGTACATACTACAACTTAATCATGTTATAATGTAATTGCAATTAGCTCGTATTTGTTTTTTTTTTCGCATTTATGTAAAAGCAGAATGAATAAGTTCTGTGCTTTTGTAACAGTTGCAATTTTGGGGATTGTACATAGCAAGTGGCTTGGGATGATGTGATCATGTGATGCTGACCACAAGATAAAAAAAAGTCTTGAAAAAAATCTAGTCCTGTTTGGTATTGTATTTGATTGAAGAAGACATATGATATGATATATGAATTGGGTACTTTTCAAAAAAAGGATCGTAATTTTCTTTGCGAAAAACGTAATAATGAGGAATGGTATAATTTTAACTATTTTTTTAAGTCTCTGATTACTCTGGGATATGAGCTACCTCAAATGCAATAGAGCTTTGTTCATTTTTGCAATTTCTATTTTCATCTTGAGCCCCATCATCCCATTTCACTTTTCTGCTATTTGGCATAATAATGTGGACCGTTTTCTTTTCAACAGCTCCAGTTTCAATACTTTTTGCCAAAAATATACCATTTTTTTGACTTTTTTAAACTTGGATAGTGAGAATTCTTGAATTATTTGAGAAATTCCTCATCATTTTTTGTTGGTCTTTTATCGGGGGTGCGGTTTCAATACAATTTATATGAATTTCTTGACATGGATGACTACACTTTTAGATTGAAAAAGTACTTGTGCTGTATTGATAAAAAATTCTGATTTTTTTATTCTGCCTTTTCCTTCCATCCATCATCATCACTTCATTTAATCACTCTCGTCATTAGCCAAAGTGGAATGTGGTCGCGGTCTTTTCTGGTCTAGTCTGAAAATAGACTTGGTTCTCAGCGATATGGAATGGAATGCGACAAGTGACGAGGATATCAGGATGATCAGGATTATTTGCAAACACTTTTTTACTTTTTCTCATATCCCGTATCAAAGAAACAGAAATTAAATTAAATCTGTGGGGTTCATCATCAGAAGGTATGACAGCGGCAGTTTTTTAAAAATCCCTTGCCATTTCACAGCTTTCATTTTAGCAGAGTGAAAATGAAAAAAACAAAACCAGCGGATCATATTTCAACAGGATGAAAAAGTACCTTGATTTTGACTTGATATAATTCATCATCAAATCATAAAGTTAAGTCCATTAGTAGATCGGAACGATTGAGTTTGAGTTGAACCATAACAGTAAAAAACGTTTAAAAACTGATCAGTCGAGACAGAAAAAAATAGGAATTTTTATTGCATTTTTTACCTCTACTCACACTTGTACCAAACGATCAAGGATTTTTGCAAAGTTGAAATATTTTATGGAGAGCAAACCCATCTTAAAATTGGGCAATTAATCGGTCATTTCATTTCATTAATAAATCAGATAATTCATTTCATTCTTAAAAAAATACTCTATCGGCTCACGTCTCAGTTAAAAAATTATGAAAATCTAAATGAACTCGCGAAAAGAATTTTTTTTACATTAAAAGTTGCGTGAAATATTTGATGTGTCTGCATTGCTATAACTGTTACATTTATTCTGGCTAATGCTATTAGTCTGCTAGTCCCTTTTTAAATGTAAAACAAACTGCAATATTTTAATTATTTCTACGTGCACATCCCATTCCTATAGCTTGTCACGGTCTGTATGTTTCTCTTGTTGGGGTTGATGAAGAACATAATCATTTTCATATGTGATGTGATTTTAACAAAAAATGGATGAGAAAATTTTAATTGCAAATATTTTTTCCCGATCTGAGTTAAAGTTGGTGCGAAATCGATGTGATTTTGCATTAACTGCTCTTATATCCAATCCAATCCAATCCAATTCGGGACAACTATTTTGTACAGATGTTTTGCGACAAATGAAACGATAAACTGGGTCTTTCCGTCCATTTCATGGCTGAATTACAGCCATTTTCAAATGACATAACCTTTTACTTGCATAAACTTAAGAATTAAACTGGAAATTTGCAATTTTCACCCTTGCTCATCTCCCATGTTTGTTGATCCTCCGAAGATAAAAATGGCTTTGCTCTTCTCTGTTTCCCATTTTTTATTACAATCAGCTAAATTTTTCATGTTGGCCATCTCCATATTGTTAAAATGGGTCTGTCTTCTGCTTTTAAACGGTTAAACGCCCTCACCATCTCTTTTTACGAGCCTTTTAGCGCGGAATAAATGCTCTGTTTCCCCATCCACATGGCTATATCACCACTGAAGGCAAACTTTTTTCTGTCGAAATTAAGGGAAGAGGGGAAGGACTTAAGTATAGCTATAAAAGAGGACATTGAATATATGTCTGAGCCGATTTATACAATTAAAAGTGAGTTCTAGCTCAATATACATATGAGCCGGCTCACTTACCGTTTTACTTCTAATGTAATTTGTTTGAGAACTCGAGTAAAAAAAAAGTTTTTCCCGAGTTTCGAGGGCCTGAGTGGAGGTGCTCTCCTCAGAAAAAGTTGTTCAACTTGTAAACAACTTTGTGCAGCTCTATTTATCCCCGTTCCAAGTACTGAACAGGACTACTCAACGTTCATTTCCATTTCCCTCCCAAGTCATTTAGCAATTTAGAAGGGGAAAAGGGGGAAGTCGGCTGTTGATTGTTGAATCGCTGAATGGAATTATATCTGTATTTTTATCACGGCTAAATGATCCAATCAACCCCTTCATACTATTTTTTATTGATCTTGAGTATTAGCATGAAATCAGTAATCATATGTTTATATTGGTTAATGAAGCAGTTTGAAAACTTGGGTATTTTTTCTGATCAGGCTCCTTCGGGCATTGTAGTATGCGAAGCGGATGACACATGTCATAAAAAAATTATGTGAGCGGAGACAATGGAAAATGAAATGAAAGTTGGCTGGGTGTGCTCTGGCATATGAATATATAAAATGTGCTAAAAATAAGTTTGGGATGGCCAACCCTACTTTTTAAATTCCCTTTGGGTCAGGCTCAGTGGTCGTCGTCACCAATGCTTAATTAGCAAGTGGGTCCCCCACCTGCTGTTCTCTGAAAGTCTGAATGTGCGCTCAAGCTGAAGTTTAAAGCGTCTTAAAGGATTGTTGACGGGAAAGTTTCCCTCTCTTCTTAATGGAGTGGAATGGAGTGGACCGAAATAAAAAAAGTAAATAGCTTTCGTCTCGAACGAGCGTTATGGTTTTTCCTCCTTGACTTGACAAACATATTTTGCAAACATGTACATAGGTGTGGAGGGAGGGAGGTGGGAGTTGTTGTGCGTGCAAGAATGAGAGTGAAAGTGCAGCTCGTGAAATATACTGCACTTGAGTCTGTATATGCTTTAAAGAGGAAAAAAAAACTCTCACTTTGTAATTTGGACTCTCGAGCTAATTATTAATCCTGACTTATTCTAATAAATTGCGAAAGGGGTATTACATCTGAGAGTGTAATAACATTATAGTAATTACTGCAACGGCTTGTTTCACGCGAACACATGAAAAGGTGAATGAAATATGAGAGATGTAATTATTATCAAATCTCAAAAAATTTAATTCTAGCGCAAAGCCCCATTATAAAGTCATGAGGAGCGTGCAGTGCACTGCAATAATTATTTGGCGAGAATTGCATCATAATAATTATATATATTTCCAATACATATTTAACTTTAGCTTAATTACTATATATGTATATACGAGTAGATTGCGCTTAATTTGAAGTTTTACAATAAAAAAGTCTGCCGTTTTTTCAAAAACGGTTAACGACTTACGACATTTCAGCCGAATTTTTTAAAGACCAGTAAGGGATAAGCGAAGCAGGAAAAAATGAAAGTTTTTGGGTCCAAATATTTAACTAAAAAAAATTAATAATGACGAAGATGATGAGATGATACATGCCACCGCTCATATTTATGATGACCCATCCTTCTTTAAACCAAAGCTCCACAATCAACTCAAACAATGCTTTATTGTTTGCTTCATTATATTATCATCAGTGACAAAAGTTAAAAAAAGGATTTTTGTCATCCCAATTATTTTTTTCGTCAAGCCACCCATCATATCACGTGTGTCCTCATAATATCCAATTTGATGACAATGACAAAAATGAAGAACTGGGATGGGGCACAGTTTCAGATACTTTTTTTTTGTAATTACAAATTCAAGTTGGGAGCTCATCCCATTGTTCATGCCATCGTGAATGCTTATCATGATCTTGAAGATGATGTTGATACTCAACAGGATATCTTCGGTAGGCTCTTATCAGCATGCAGTATACATGCATCGCGTGATTGTACTAATCTTTTTGTTTGTTGATGTTCCCCTGCCACTGTGTTTTGTTTGGATTGGGATGATGCAAACAATTTTTTGAGGAATGAAGATGGTGAAACGAAAATATTTTGAAGGAGCAGAAATATATAATATTATTTAACGCTCAATTAGCTAAATATTCAATTTCCCCTTTCGTAATCAGTCTTTCATTTTTTCTGATATAATTTCCGGTATTTGCAATATACTCTGCGTATTCGAGGCAAGGCAATGAAAGGGAAAGGACTCTGTAATATTTACACATGGATTTAATCTAAAAAATGTTAACAAACTTGAGAGAGATGATCATTTGATCATGATAGCCAGATGATCAAAAGTAGAAGTAATTTTTTTATAGATAATCCGACAGTTCTCGGTAAAATTAATTAGGGGCAAAGCCCGCCAGGCATAGTTCCACTGAAACAGTGCCAATCTCCCATCCGTATCATCCATACTCACCACCCAACATGAGAAATAATTATTTCTAGCCTAACAAACAAAAGTGATTAGGGAATGGAGGCATGACGTGAGTGACTGTTTAAAATAAAATTCCTCAGCAATCTAGGACATCGCGTATCATCATAACATGAGAAGAATCCGGATCGATAATGATAATCAAGTCAAGTCAGACATCACATGAAAAAACTGAAAGTTGTTATATCAAAGCCGCATACAAACAGCTAGATTGACACCTGCTGCTCCCATCCTATTTTAGTAGGTCGGCAGAAATAATCATAACTTGAATTTACCAATATTTAAAACTTGGTTAAATCTTCGTTATTTCCGCCAAGCACAATTAAAATTTCATTCCATTTTCCAAACACCTGCTCATCATATCGATATATTTAGGTCGTTGAAGAGTCCCTTGAGAAAAGAATCGAAATGTTAAACACTTTTCCATTCCATTTGACAGCCCTTCCCCATCATCATCAAATATGAGTAATGCTCAGCATTGATTATTTGTTCGCTGTCAATTCAAGAAGGAAAAATATTGATCAAGCGGAGCTTTTCGGTTGTCCTTGTTAGATCCAAGAAAAAGTTTAGAAGATTATTGACAATTGCAATAATAAATCATATGTCTGTTGTCTTTTCTAGCTTGGAAAAATTCGCAGCTGGTCAAACAAGCGATGAAATAGTTGCCGACCCCGACGGTGTTATCTCGTCCCTAAACTGAATCCTCTTTATGGCTGGAGCTCACCCATCATCCTTATCCCATTTTGAGATATAGCCTATTATTCCGCAAGAAAAAAGCTACGCATTCCGATTCGGACTATTGAGCTGGAGAAAAAAATCTTTTATTTTGACCTTCGATTTCTTCACGGGAGAGAGGCATGGGATGGGTCGAGGTCGTCTTCGACGTGGATGCTCACTCGAAGTGATATTCGAAGAGGATCCCGACTTTTGCTCCCACTTGGTAAGCAGAGGAATGATCGGTATTTATGTAATGATTTTTTTAAGCTCGTGCGATTCTCTCGTCATCAATGCATAAGACTACTCCTACTTTACATATCTGTGAATGTCTGCTAATAGCTCCTTCTGAAATCAAGAGCCCACTTGACTCACTCCATCCATTAATGAGTTTTGAGATCCCATTATCAATTTCCTCCACTCCACAGTCCATATAGCATATGAGCCATATAACAATACTTACTCTCAGCTTCCAATGAAAGTGAAAGATGACTCATGTGCGGAATGGAAGAATAAGAGAGAAATGCTTAATTGCATTCTTCTTCCTCTCTGGAGCCGATACCATAGGATGATGCCTCCTTAGTAATTTTCTAATTTTGTATGCCTCCCTTCCAGAGAGAACATATCGGCTCGACAGTCATCATCATCATCATTCGCAGCTCCAACAGATATATTACATGTCATGTTAAAACTATTAATATTCCATTCTCGTTCCCTTCCTGAATGGCAGGATGATGGGGAATATGTCCTCTCAAATTACTCGTGCGCCTCATGTAGCTCTGATGTTCGCATGTAGAACAAAGTGCAAATAACTAATGTCCTTTCCACCCTCATTATTTTGCATTATCTATGTAAAAAATCTTATCTTATCAATACTCTCTGTTCATATTCTTATCATTAATTACTAGTTCTTCTTCGTAGCTGAGTTCACTATCTTAAAACTGAAGGAGTAGAGAAAAGTGAACGGGAAATAACGAACAGAGCAAAAGTCCTGTCATTTTGCATTTTGTGATCCTCTCTCGAAATGACTCTGTTTGGTTGTGAGTTGGGGCATTGCGTGCAACAACTGTGATTGAGATTATTATAAGAAATGACTTGTCTTCCCCTTTCAGTGAGCCAAAATGAGCTAGTCAGAATTATGAAGACAAGCACTTTGGCAATTAGCGCAAAGTTATAATTGCTTCTTCACGAAAAATTACCGAACGAGTAAATTAGATTCAGTGACATGGATTACTTCCCCAGTCCATGAATATGTATTAAGTGGACGAGTGGAGTGGAGTGGAGCTGTGAAAATTTGACAACTATTTGTGAACCCGCTTCTTGACCTCTTATCCTTCTTTTTGTTTTGAAGGACTCATTAGATGGTGGAGTAGCGATCCGCTTTGGGATCAAAGAGCCCGACGAGACCATAAGCTTGGACAGTCTTCTGGAAGTGGAAGAGTACCAAGTGAGGTTTGAGGACAGGGCAGACGCGGAGCAAGTCTTTCGCAGTTTGGACGGAATATTTGACGTTAGGTAATAATAGCCTCGCTGAGGCAGTGATCTGACGTGCCAACAAATGAATAATTTCGCTTAACCTAAGTTCACTTCCTTTTCTCCTGAAGGAATATGGATAGCTGCATGGTGGAATGGGATGAGTTCTCCATGGACTCTGATAGGCTGGGGGAGGAGGATACTGGAAATGGGACAGCCACCACGGAAAAGGACTCCCTCCAAGATGATCCTAATATGGAGGGTGGTCTGATAATTACTAAACCGGAGCAAATAGAAAGGTAAATACTTGACTAAAATAAATTTCAATTTCTTATTCATATTTTGTTATTTAGCCCAGCTTGGTAGAAATTATTTTCTGTTGTATGAGTCATGTTGAAGTATTATTTTGACTGCTTAAAATCCTCTGCTTAATTGAAGTAGACCCCCAAGCGGCCGACGAAGTCGTGTCAGTCGCCGTCAAATAATTCAAGCCACTTGGCTAGGCTATAGTAGCTCCAGTAGTGATGAAAGCATAGCAAACAAAAACGACCCTGATGACCCCGACACTGACAAAAATAACAATACCAAACCCCAACGCTCCCGACCCCATAAAAGCAAACCAATCAAGGAGAAGACTAAACCCGACAATGACAACGATCCTGAACCTGACCTCTCCCTATCCGCTGACCAACCCACGAGCCTGAACAGTATCTCGTCCTCCACATCCACAGTAAAATCAGCGGGAGGAGGAAATGAACCAATTGAAGAACCTCCCCCAAATTTAGTAACCTCTGTGGAAGATTTCCCTCCGACTCCCTCCGTGGGAAGCTCTAGTAATCGGCTCCGAACTCCAATCCAACTACATTTACGCTCCTCTCCCAATTCCTCTCCGCCCCAACACAACGCCATTTTCGGAAGGGGTCCCCTGTCCCTAACAGGCGCTGACTATGACCCTTTCATGGAGAAGGATACGCTGGATAGTTACATTTCAACGATGACGGATGAGACGGACGCGAATGCGTATACTTTTGCTGATAATTTTGATGACACCCATTCAGTCGCCAGCACAAGCTATGAGTCGAGGTTGGTCCCGAAAAAAGAATCTTTTTCCTCACAATCCATCTTCATCAATCACCCTGCACCATTGTCACTCTGACTCTGACTTTGACTGAATTACACACAAAAAATACTGAATAAAATACCACATTTTATAATGGAGCACGGATTATTTTCCGCCGCTTTCTCTCCATCTCTCTCTCGCTTTATGCTTTTTTCTGTTGCCGGATTTTTCTCTGGTCTGGAGAAGAATCTTTTTTCTTTTTAAGCTTGAGTGGATCTCTTTTGTCGGTTTATCTTTTTTTCGAAGCGTTTCAGCTACTTTTTTGCTTTTTAAGCCCTTCTTTAAGCATTATCCACTCCCGTGCATCTCAGCTTAAGAAAAAAGTTTGTTCTGTTAAAATTATGAAGAGAAAAATTTTGCCCGCAATCAAAAGGCAGTGAAATGGTGAATGAGAAGAAAATTATTTAGCGGAAACGTGGCTGTCATAAATTGTGCAAAAAAGTATATTTTTCTTGAGCTCATTTCTTCGAAGATGAAGTTCTTTCTTTGCTTAAAATTTTATGCAAATTCTCGACTTTATTTCCGCTTGTTCTTTGGGCTGGGGAGGGAAATGCAAACAAGAAATGGGTAATTGGCCATTCTTCACCGATGGCTGTTGTTCAAGTGTAGATAAGAAAAATAAAACTTTTCTTTTTGGAGGGGAAGAAAGTTTTTCTTTCGTGAAAGGAAATAACATTTTTATTTAATGCGGTGCAAAAAACTTTTGCTCCATACAGTGGGAGCACGTCCAGCACGGAAAGCGCTGGGAGCAGTGTGTGCACGGTGAACTCCTTCCAGAATAATGGAGGGAGAGGGAGCAAGTCATCATCGGGGAATGAGGGGAAGACTGGGAATTCAGCCGGATTTTCTGGCATTAGCAGTAACACCACAGGAGCTCATGGAGGTGGAGGTGTTGGAAGCAAATACAAAACTAATCTGAAAGTTGAGCTGGTTTCCCAACTCAACAAGGAGACCCAAGGGAGGAGAATGATAATGACTGGAGCGGGGTCATCATCACCTCCATACTCCCATTTGAGTTTGGAATGTCCCCCAGTAAAAGATACCGTGGCTGCGGCAATCCCCTCGCAGAATAATAATCATCGGCAACAATCTGGAGGGGAGGTCAAGAGGGTTCGTGCCCTTTTCGAGCTTCGGAGCCACCACTCCCCCTCATCCCCTCGATCTAGTCTCAATGGGAGTGGGAGTAGTAGTAACGGGAGTACATGTCCTTCCTCCCCCGAGTCATCGAGTAGAACCAAAACAGCCAAAACGACACCACCTGGGGAGACCTCCCCTGCAGGTAGTGCAAGCGGAAGACTTTACTCCAAACATGGTAGACGAAACAGGGGATCCCCACAAACGACAAGGAGCTCTCTGACATCATCCCCAAGCAAGGTTTTGAGGACGAGTCCGACCGGAGCGGTGGCCGCCCCAATTACTCAGAATCAGGACCTCAGCGAGATGATGGTCAATGAGAATGTAGTTGTGGAAGACTCCCCCGATATTTACCAGACACTTCGGAGTAGGTAAGTATCATTCATTAGCTAATGAGTCGAAACATGGTTAGTTGTATCACTTAACTAATTAAGTCAGTAGGTCCAATATAATATGTTTAAGCGAAATGAAATATAATTACTTTCTAAAAGTAATCACGTAGAGCACGTCTCCTCCCTATTCAATCTAATTTCCTCAGAAATTGTCCCCGCTCCCATTTTATAAGTTGCAAAATATTCCCAATCTCCATTTCCCTATTATTGTGAGCTCGTGTTCGACTCTCTCCTTAGCTAACCTCATGTTCTCTCTCCCATGCCATAATCATGATTTTCCTGAGTTCGTGCCTTTCCATTAGAAAGAATTGAAACAGGCTGTCTCCCATCTCCATCCACATCATTTTTCCCGACAAAAATATTTTCTCTCATAATGAACCCCTTTCCATTTCCTTATATTAAAAAAAATCCAATAAAAAATGCTACTAATGAAGAGCCATGCCAAACGATATCCCCCCACAACTTCCACATCAGAACATACGGACTGGAGATAATTTGGGGAAAGCAGAGCATGAACAGGGATAGCAAACTGGAAAAAAATAACTTTCTCCGAACAGGCGAAACAAAATAAGCCAACTCGAAACCTGCCTCGGCTTCCACGAAAATTTCGTTAGTGAAGGCCGAAAGGGCAGTAAACGTATAAAAAAGCGCCGTATCATATCACACTCTACTTGGTAGAGAACAGTATGGAGGTGGAGGTGAGAGTCGGTGAGGTATAAAAAAGCCCTCATAAAATATTATTATTCCGTTGTTCCGATTCTTCTCCTCATCACTCCATATCATGGCCAGTGATAGTGATGATGGATGATGAATGATCTGGGAGAGAATATATGTAGGGGAAAGCGAGTTGAAACAAAAAAAAAGTTCCCCAAAAATTTCTGGACTCGAGCCATTTTGCTCACTAGTTTCTTTTTTTATCTACATATTCTCTGGAGGTTATAGGTTTCCTCCATCCAATATTGGATAGGCGTTGCTGGCATGGATTTGTCGACACGCATAAAATCCTCTGGTTTTACAAGAGAACGTGCTCATCCCTTCCGAGTAGTAGTCCCATGGCTGGGTTTTGTTACTTGTGGTGAGCCCCCATTCCCCTCCATTCCAATTCGAACACTCCAGCCCCATCGGATGGATATGGATGGAGTGGTGAAAGGCTCATAAAAAATAGAATGACTATCTCATGTCATGTCATGGAAATGATATGGACACATGAATGATTAATTTGGCATTTTCGAGAAATCGGATCTCCGATCCGGGCCATTCACTCCAGAAAGAATCCTCATGGCATTGTTTACCTTTCTCTTGGACTATTTTCATCACGCATTTTTTCTGGGCGAGTTATGGATGTTTGGATTTGGAGGATGGATGAATAGAGGGGGTGATGATGATGATGAACCCGTATCATTTATGATTATGACGTTATTCCCTCCAATTTATCTTTGGAGGGAATAAATCCGCAGTTTAGTGTTCTGCTCTGGTTTGGGTAATGATCTTTATGATGATGATGGGAAGTAACCAACTGGAAATTAAAGCCATGCCATATCATCATAATAATGTCCTGTCCTATCCTATCCCTGATCCCAGCCATATCTCTCCCTTTCTCTTTTTGAGGTCACACGTTCACTCCCTCCGCAGACGTGAGGAGCCGGAGGAGTCACTCCCTCCAAATATATATATATTTTTCCAATTCACTTTAGCCCACTCTGATATTTTTCAGTTGGCTCGGGTCGGGCTTTCACCTCAACTCAGGTTTCCACTCCCAACCAGAAAAGCAGATGGGAAGAGAGAGTTTTCACGGAGATGATGTTTTTTTTCTGGTGGTGAAAGCGGCTTATGTATTTTTTCCCAGGATTTTTAATGCATAACAAAGTAGGGAGTTTACTTAAAAGTCTGAGTGAACCCCATGTCAGGTCAGACTAGTTGAGGATTGGAGTGGAATGGGAAAGGCTATACATGGCTATGAATGAAATATAAATGATATGGAATACTAAATGAAAAGATAAAAAATGATAAAAAAATGTACTATAGTTGGGAGAAGGTGTGCCCAAGGATCAGGAGTACTTTCATCATCTCAAAAATAGGAAATTGACGTCACAAATACGTACAGAAAAATATCCTTTTTGAGAGATGAGCCAAAAGAGTGGATGAGGTTGTGAAAGAGGAATATTTTGGGATCCATTTTCCCCTGTGCAATCCAAAATGTGGATCTAATTACATTTCACTCGTCTACTTCCAGATAATTTGACATATTCTAATGACATTTTACCAAAGTGTCTGTCTAATTTGGAGTGTCAAGTCAGTTACGAAAAATTAGGGTATGTAGATTAGCAGTTTTGCAAAATCCCATTTTTACAACCGAGCTCCGGATTGGGTGGTTCCAAAGGACGAGGACAAAAAAGTATTGAACCGGTTGGGAAGTAATGCCAGGACTAGGACGAGAGTTAAAGTAGGAAAGTGAAAACTTTCCCATCATAAATATGACTCTTTCAGCGCTGTCTTTCCTTCCAGTCCCATAATCTATCCGTATAGCATGAGATCCTCCACATGTGATTTATAAGATGGGATATATGGTTTTCTTGCTGAAAAGTTAAGACATTCTAGACCATGACTATTGGAGTCGGGATCAGAACTTGTGAAAGTTGAAGATTTGAACATGGAATGGGACATGAGAACATCTCTCCGCTCCACCAACTCCCAAGACTTCCGCCAAATACCAGTAATAAAATGAGGGAAAAAAATATATCTCCCGACTTTTGTTCACTTTCACTTCCAGAAACACGTCGTAATTCATAGATTTTCTGGGAGAGAGAAAAAAAATCCGGACATCCACTTAAAAGTTTCCAACTTTGGGAAAGTATGATATGATTATGATATGATTACAATCGATTCCAGAGATATATGACTTGGGTCAGGCTAAACATTTATTTTTCCACTGTCCAATCTTTTAATCGCTGAACCCGAAAGAAAGTAAAAGTGAAATCCAGCCATTATGATGAAATAAATCAATTACATCCTTCCAAACCCTGATTCCCCACCCATGCTTTAATTTCAATGTAAATAAAGTGAACGTCAGGTTGGGAAAGGTAAACATTCGGGGAAAAAATTTCAGGGCTCATTTAAGACCCTAACCATATTAAATGTTATCTTAACCGTTTTCCACCTTTTTCTTCGCCAATTTTCAACAATAAAGCTTCAACTTTCTCCTTTTTTATGAGTGTCGAAACCAGATACAGATTTTTTAATGGATGTGGAAAGCTGGCGATACTTTTGCTCTCCACTTTGCAGAGTTTTTGCTTTTGGAGTGGAAGGAAAATGCACATTAAAATATCATATTTTTCCCCTTCGACAACTCCATTCAAGAATTTTTGGAGACTGCCAAAAAGAAAGTCATATCCAGCCCATATTAAGTTCCAAAGGCTTTGAAGTGGACTGGGCCATCATCATACCCTCCTCATTTTCTCTCAAGTCCCCTCCATACTCCCTCCTCTCCTCCGATTTCTCGAGCTGGATGAAATCGAAATGGGAAAAGTTTTTTTTATTGGATCGATATTCTTGTCATAAAAATATTTTGGGAAGGAAGAGGGAGAATATGATATGAGATGAATTTTAATACTGTGAAATGACCCAATTCAAAAGAAGCAAAAAATCAACCAAGCCATTTTCTTCCGCAAAGGAGAGAGAAATCGGGAGTGGGGAGGAAAACCCCAGTCATAAAAAATATTTTTTGGCTAAGCACTGAGCATTATTGTTTGTACAAGCATTGTTGACAAGTTTTGCGATTTTTTCCCCTTCCGCAATATGGAAGGAATAAATGGAGAAAGCATAATGGCGGCAGGGGATGATGGGCTAGACTTTCACTGCAGAGGAGCTTGTTCCAGTCATCATGAATGGGATGGAGGGATATGGCGCAATGAATAAAAAGAGCCAAAAAGGAATAATTTATCTGTCAAGACGTCACTTCCAGAAGAGATATAGTCGCTGCTATAGTCTCCTCTGCATGGGATGGGGGGCTCTCTGCCATTTACCATGATGCCAGTGTGCCAGGGAAAGTAAAAATGCGGAACTTTAAAAAAGAGAGATGAAAAGGGAGCCGTTTTTTGCAGACCTTTTTTTGCGGAAGTAATTTTGGAATGTGTCTGACGATGCGGAGGAAACTGGGATGAATGCGGAATTTTAAATAAAAATTAGAAAAATTGCAAAATTAGCTTGTTTTAATTAAGAAAGAAATTAATTCGAAAGGGTAACAATTTTTGCAAATTTACTTAAGCGAACGTGAGAAAAGAGGAAGCTTCTGAATTAAAAAGAATTTTTTAACTTATTTAAAAGTAAAAAGTTTGTTATTTGGTAAAGTGCAAAAAGATGACATTCGCACTGATTTAAAAGGAGAGTTCCTTCTCAAGACATTCCGAAACATGTTCCACCGCATGCTAAAGTTTTATTCCCAACTTTCCCTCGAAATGTGTCACGAATTAAATGAAATGACTGTCATCTTCCACTTCCCATCTTGTCATATGTGTGGACCACCTTTCAAGGAAGATGATGAAATGATAATGGTGGTAATATGGCATCATCATCATTCCTTTCCACAATTTTCTTTCCCACGTAAAGAATCAGCAAGAGTCGTCATCATCATATAGCCATATGGACAAGTGAAAGTTAAGTTGAACAAATTGAAGAATTCTTTTTTTGGCAGAAAATGGTCACACTTTCCAATTTCCAGCACTTTTCACTTTTTTCTTTTATCCTTCCCCTTTTATATTCCTTATTCGATTTGCTCGTCATCCCAAATGCTTTTTATTTTATTTTGAACGCCCAAGAGAAAGTGGCTCTTTTACGTAATTTACGATATCACCCCGTTCCAATAAAGTCCGGGGAGGAAAGTGAAAGTGGTTGCGGTTGAGTTGGAGGATTCATCCTGGAAATGGTTATTATTTAGCAAGTATCTCCCCCTCGAATCCCAGTTTTCGGTCAGTCTTCCCAGTTCTAAGCCAGAGAATCCAGTCAATTTGGCTGAATGGCTGAGCAGTAAAAGGAGAGAGGGGAAGAGGAGAGGAGATTCCCGAGAATAAAAGCTTTTCTTGAACGAGCAGTTTCCTCACTGCCAAGACTCGACACGACTGGTATACGACTAGTCGAGAGTGAAAGTCATTCTACTCTCTCCCATTCACTCTCTCCAGATCTTTCTTGGAAGTGGATTGGATTGGTTTGTTGCAAGTTGAACTATGTCGTTATTCGTATTTGTTAATCTGACTTAATTTTTATGACTTTGGCCTGGTCTCCCTGTCTTGTTCTGGAGACATGAGAGGAAAAAGCAAAATGGGTAGTAAGTATTATAAGATATAAGATGGGCCACATAATGAAGCCTAATTAAATCCTAGAAATATCGCCAGTCACACTGGTTGAGTCAGACGGGGAAAGTGAACCATTCGCAAAAGTGGTTATTTATTCGAATGGATTTAACAGCACAAGAATGTTTAAAAGAATTTTTCGTGTCACTATTTAAAAACAGATTTATTTCGAACACAACCGGTAGTACTTGTGATTGGATAATATCAAAGGCGAGACTTACCTACCTTTCTCCGAACCCATAATATTGCTTCTTACCATTTTAAAGTTAATTCTGATCCATTTTTCTTACCTGAAATGCACAAAAATAGACATTAAATAGATTAGGATGATATATGAAATAACATTTAATGAATTATTTGATAAAGGTTTGATTTGTGGACGAGCTCAGCAAATGTTTTTATGAGAAACTTTTTTTGTGTATTTTAGGAGAAATGGTTCGAGTTTTGAACCAAATTCCATCCCCTCCCAACCAATATGTAACAAGCGGCCTCTGACAATCAATAACCTGAGCCCAGGTGGAATAGCCCCGCTACGATCGTCTACCACTTCATCCCCACTCCGATCCGAAGGCTCCCTTCGACGTTCCCAAAGCATGGGCACGGGAATTTCCTCCGTTGGCTCAAACTCCTCCTCAGTCTCCCCAGTACTGAAAGAGTCTTCCTCCAAGACTAACATCCTGGCTGAGGAACTACCCGCTCCAGACACGGTGAAAAATGTGCGGAACGTGTTTGAAAATATGTTGAAGATGAGGGGAAAGAAGCTTAGTCAGAATCACGGAGGCTCAGAGAGCTCCGTCGTTGATGCTGCCATGAATAATATAACGCCTGGCGCATTTTCCGGCTCCTTCTCGATCGTTAAGAAGTCGCTCAGCTACATAAAGTCAAATCCTACAAGCAAGATCTACCGCTCGGAAAGCATGCGGGATGACTTCCCCTCCATGGGTGGGAGGAGGTATGGGAAGCCGGTCTTGTTGAGCGAGCAAAATTCCCCGGCTCATAGTCCCGGTTATCCTTCAGTATCATCAACATGGCTTGGAGGACAAGCACCCCCGTCCTCCGGTTCATCACCAAGTTTATCCTCAGTAGCGGAAACAGTTGTAGATGGAGGTGGAGGTGGTAGTGTTGGCCCCAGAAATAGAAGAAGCTCAAGCACCAGTCCCACCAACAAAAATAGTGAAAGAAAAATCTCGCCAAAAATCAATACTGAGCTGAGTCCTTCCGCAGTGCCCAGCATGCTTCGGAGCTATGCTTCCTCCCAAGTCCCCCTTACAGAAGAGGATCCCTCCTTTTCCAGCGTAGTTTCCAACACGAGGATGATGGAGGAAGATTATCGGACAAGGAGGTATGTACAGAGCGACGTACTACAGAAAATCCGAGAGGCCGGCACGACCACCACCTACTTTGGAGGAAAGATTGTGGCAAAGACAGTGAAAAATAGAAAGATTCCAGTCGCACGTCGGCACACCTTTGACTTTCAGGACTATGTCGGAATTAGCGGAGCAGAGACTCTCTCCTCCCAACCTAATTATGACAGTTACACTCCCACAAATTACAATAAAGAGGGAGAGGCAACAGATTATCATCATGGTTTTAGCACTGCCACTCCAACCTCTGCTTCCCCACGTGACAGCTTCAATAGACCACCTTTGGAAATCCCAATCAAAGCATCTATCGCATCCATCTACTCCAGCCGTCCCAACCCCACCACAATTTCCTCCGCCCTGGACTCCATCTTCGCCGGAGGGGCGGGTCTTCTAACTTTTGCCTCTTCCAAGCCAATTGATACCACTCCAAGAATAATCTCCGTCCTCCATAAATCCCCTCCTGGCTCCCAGTCCGGCTCACCCGTCAAGAGCTGCTCTCCCGTCGGCTCGGTTCTCGAAGAAGGGCGGAATTCCCCAGAGGGTTGTGAGGCCTCCATATCAACGGAAAAGATCATGATCACTATGGAGCAGGATGGGAACAATAATAACTTGCCATCAATGTCAAGAAAGCCCGATCCCACTGCTACAGAAAGCCCTAGGCCCGTTTGCACCGGAGAAAGCGAAGGTTTCAACAAAAAATTCTCCCAAATCACTGAAGGTGCCTGGTTCTGAGGGGAGTTGTCACGCGAAAACGACAATATTTTGTTCGAGCTAGTTACCAAACATAATTAATTATACGTAGCTTTTAACCTTCTTCCCAATAGCTTTTTTTACTCGTTTTATAATTATTCATTTTTTAATCAATTCCTTCAAGTTATCAATTTTTTATCTTTAGCTGTGAGACCTTAAATATTAAGTATATATACATAAGCCCATATGTCACTTTTTTAATTTCCTGGAATATTGTTGACGATGAGCCTTCTTAGATAACGCTGTCAAATATGTAGATATCCTGCCGCTTTTTTATACGCTGATGATGATGATTTTTGTCTGTGAATACGATTATCATTGTACGATAAGCTATAAACACACACAAATTACGGTCGATGACTGTCAATAAAATTTAATGACTGTGCAGAAACGCATTATCATGCAGTTTTATGGCAGTTTTTTATTACCATCCCTCTTATCATTATTATTACCGCACCCTGTCCCGCTAACAAGCAGTCAACTCGCTTTCACCGAACCGGTTTATCGGTTTAATGCCTGGAGTCGTATGGAAAATGGACTGCGACAAGGAGAGAAGATAAGCCTGTCATAGCGCCACAAGGCACAATTTAATGGGGAAGCCAGCGACGCAGTTCCTCCAATATGTGATATGAGCCTACTCCCATAAACCCTGTCTGAAAAGGTTCGAATGGATTGATAATTTGCTCATTGATTCGGTATCGATACCACATACATAGGCGTTATTGTGCGCATTGTATAATGCATAGTTTTCTGGGAGATTTTGAAATGGCAAGTGGAAGTTTTTTGTAAATTGGCATTGGCGTGCATATGAATTAGAACTTTATAGGAGAGTGACAGTGAGATGAGGAAATTGGAGAAAGTGTGAGATGAAACGAATAGGCAATATTTTAAAGTCCAAGTCAACTGTCAAATAAATTCAGATTTATTTGCAACATCAGCGTTAACTGACAGTTGGCTTGGGCTTGCCAATATTTCAGCAACTTTGGCATTTTTTTTTAGATCTGCGTTATTGCACATGACTAGAGCGTTGTAAATCCTCTTATGTAGCCCAAATTAAGAGTAAAATCATTCAAAAAATGGAAATATTGGAATAAATGCATAAAAAAATTCAATGAACGGATCAGTATAATCAAGACGTCGATGTTGTAAATAAAAATGGCAATAACGGTAATAGTTTGAAGTAGGTTATAGTGTCGTATAGTTCTACTACTAACCAATGATTATAGATAAAACATCGAAGACGAAATACGGTTTTTCGGTACATTTTTTTTTCTTTCAAAGATGTCATTCAAGAAGAGAATGGCCCTTAATCCTTAATTTCCTTTCATCTTTTGACTGAAGCGTCCATTTCTTTCGATCACGTGATCCGTGCTCCTTGTCAGTTAGGCTTTATGGTTTATACTATTCCCCTCCTAATACATATTTATTTTTCATTACGCTTGAGCATACTTCAATAAAGCTCCTTCCCCCGACCAAACGGAAATGAGCGACATGGTTGAATGACATCGACTTCGTTGATGGTCACCGGAAGAAGATGCTGATGCGGATGATGGTGGCTTTTTTGTACTTTACTACATGTCCTAAATCCTAATGACGTGTGTCATTATTATTAGGAGAAAAAAAATGGCAATATATTTTCCCTTCCCGCAACCCGATCATCATTCTCGGCCAACCATGAAGCCTTGCTGAGAATATGAATCCCGATTTCCTCCTCCATTCAGCCATTCAACGATATCAACGTTTATAGGAAAAGGGGTCTGACTAGCCGACTCCCCAATATAATTAAAGGCCGTTCACAGAAGGGAGCCCAATAATAATCTGAAAATGGGCCATAACTTTTAATTAGCGTATTATGCACTCACGAGCAGCGTTCCCCTCCGGAGATGGCTGTACATTGCTTACTTCGCTTTTTCAACCACCACCACCTCCTCCCCGTTTTTCCTCCATTCCAGCCATTTCATTCTCCGCAAGATAAAACCTTAAGGATATGAAATGGGCTTCTGCCCTTTTTCTTAAACACATCATTATTGCCAAGCAGAGAGATCCGGGCTTAGGGCTACACTGCACTGTTGTAACGATGGTCGGAATTCGGAATCCCTTTGTGAGGGGATTACTGAAAGGTTTTTAATTGCTTGAAAAGGTACACAAATTTGTTGTACAAAATGGGTAAAATATATCTTATGGGTTTGACTAATGCATAATTTTGGCGAAGGAACTGGGACATCTACGAGGAATATGACGGTAGGGTTGGTGGCACCCGCGAGCAATAATGGTGGTTTTAAAAAAAATGCGAAATGAGAATGACTTAGTACAATATGGGAAATTATGTTCAGGATAATCACAGAACAGCAGATATGTTAAAGGCGGAGAAAGCTTTTTGGAGAACGGAGGGCATTTCCCTCCATATTATCTCTTCTCCATCAACTCTAAATCAGACACTTTTTACTCTAGTCACAGGAGCAACCGTCGAGAAAATGGGAAGATGAGAGGATCAGCATTTATTTTCTCCTTTTCCAAGAAACAGCTTCCCCGTCTTTTGAACTAATATGGGGAAAGTTGGGAGGAGAAGTTGGAGGGAGCTGAGCTGAGAGATGTTTTTTCTACCAAAACCGCATTAATGTCAAGGCATGGCTAAAAAGGAAAATAAAATGAGCATAGATGAATGCATCCTTTTGTACTTTTTAGACGACTGGCCTTTGTAGTCGGTTTGCACAAGCTTGGAGGAAAATGGCTGGGAGGCTGTGCTCTGAATGTGGAGGGAGCTAAAGCTCCTTTTCATACAAATGACAACTTTTTGGCCTCGAGAAACCGCAAACAAAAGGGGAAAAGTTTTAATGTAAAAAGGGGGAAAGGGAGACGGGGCTAATTAGAAATTTACATTTATTGCTGGAATACTTCAGAGAGCTCCATCCTTTTCCATTTCCACAACCGTCCACAACAGATACATCTAATAAGGACACATCAAACAAATCTATGGGGGGAGGGAGGAAAAGCAGCCACTCTTTTTAGGGGTAGTGTACAAAGGTTGGGAATGGAGGAAGAAATAAATTGTAGAGGGAAAAGCCAAGTGAAATATGAAGGCAATTGGGGTAAAATTAACTTTCCCTAGATTGGAGGTGGTCATTTAAACAAATGCAAAGTCTAACTAACTTTATCATTTCCATTTTGACCTGATCCATAAATAATTATCTTTCCGTATTTCACCCTCACATTAGAGCTTTCCCCCTCTTGCGCGAAGATATGATTCCGCAATAGACTGCAAAAAATTGGCAATCCACTGAATCCCACTCCCACACAACTTTTCTTAACTTTACATGTACAGCATCAATTCATATTACACTTTTTCCCTCCAGTCTAGAACCAGCTTCCAAATCCAAACTCAAGCTACAAAGTACAAACATCCTCCTCCAACCCACTCTGAACAAGTCATGCATGATCATCACATTGCAAAAAACAAGACGTATACTTTATTATGCTGCGTGAGCCATTTTTCCTCCCATCTTAAAAGAAAGAAAGAAAAGCTGCAACTTTCTCTTTTTCCTCCAGCCCATATAAGACAACTTTATTATAGGGACATATATGGCCAGAGATCCACATAAAAATGAAGGGAAATAGCCTTGCCATGATGCTCCCTCCCCATTTGGTTTCTGTGTGGAGGAGTCCACCAAAATTCAATTCAAACTAATATGAGATCAACTTTCTCCTTGTTCCCGAGTCTTGATGGTGATCATCATGATCAGATTGTGGGGCTATGCATGTTTTTGAAGCTTCTATCATGTGCGGTGCGTGTCACTGACAGGACCAGACCAGAACAAGAAACTTCAGTTCCTGTTGTTCCAGTTAAGCTCATGTGGAATATATTTTTTTTTGGAGGAAACTATGCCTTGTGTTTTTCTGATGGGATCTTCTCCTCCTTTTACTCCTTTGGCAAGGAAAACTACTGCATTGCGCTCCATCCTTAGTTTTTTTAGCTGTTGCCCGACTGGGCTAGATCTGATGCTGGTATGATATGGGCTGGGTTGAAATGTTCCATCTATGATCATGTTGATGATGATCATCATCATTGGAATGAGCCATGTGAGGCTTTTATCTCCAGTTTGGAATTGGAGGGGGATATTGTTGGTGAATATGGCGGTCGTCATATCATATGCATGGGGACTGGGGATAGAATATATAATATCGGTTTGGAGGGTGGATGATGGAGGGAAATGAAAATGATCCGGTTTTATAAGTCTGTTGATGGGTTGAGAGAAAGTTGATGAGGAGTGTCCTCCTCGGGAAAGTTTTGAGAAGGATTGTCATGCGGAAGAATTTAGTTTTGGTGGAATAAGGAAATGAGATTCAAATTTTTTAAATTAATTAATTCAAATTAATTCCTCTTCTGACTAGAGCGGGGAAAGTTTTTCCCCAAAGGGAAATTAATTATGCTTGGATTAAGATTCGGGGGAATTTAATAATAATTTTTGTAGCTTTCTCTCATTTAACAACAGAGCATTCCTTTCCATCCATAAACTCAGCTGGAAAAAACTTGTGCGGACCACCCACATTGTTCTCAACCAAGCATAAAACATAATTGGCACCTCATATCAAACAAAACCATGGCTAACGAAGAGAAAGGAGAGCTTTATTCCTTCGTGATAGGCATGCCAAGGACATTATCAAATGGCTTAACACTGGTGGGGTTGTTGTTGGTCGAGGAGTTTTCGCAGGTGTGGAATCTCTTACGAAACAAAAAGTTTCTTATTAAAAGAGAAAGGAGCTGAGCAAACACTTCAACATTTTCTTTCCCTCAAACTCCAACATGACTCCTGTCATAATGACAATGACGATAGGCGCTTAAAATGTGAACTAGCCCATATTAAAAAAGCAGCTACGTCCATGTTTATGTTTCTGCAGCCGCCCAGCCCATAACAGCCCGTCAAAAAATTTAATCGTAAACTCGAAACTGGCTCAAAAATGAAAGCTTACGGTCTCCGGTCGTCTGCTTTCCTCGGAAGGAATTCGAGGATTAAACGCAGAATGTTGGCATGACCCAAGCAGATGTTCCTCTCCTTCCATTTCATTTTTTGCTACAAAAGTTGTATGGAGTGGAGTTCAAAAGAGCGAAGACGTGTGGCAACTTCTAAGATGCATCATCATCATTATTATACAGCCTCTTTATGCTACATGCTCCGTCTACCCTGCCAATTATATTGGGATTGCGAAACGGAATGATGATGAAAGTAGGACGACTACTCCATACTCCATCCTCCACTCCGCTCTAATATTATTATGCGGTGGTGGTGATGGTAATGTTGGAGGTTTTCTTTGAAGGTGGATACCTATCCCTCTCCAAAGCATTATTACCTCCTACGCCAAAGACAATATGGAAGTGTCCCATTTTATAAGAAAAGAGTTGAAGTCATTGCTTAGCCCATTTCAGACCTTTCCAGAGAAAGGGATATTATCCTCACGCCGCTTTCCCTTTCCGGACATTTTTTCCCCGTTCCTTTTCTCAATGGCAGGATTATTATCTTTTATATATTTTTCTTATCATTGTTTACTCTTTCTCCCTTTTGATGTTCAGCACCTGTTTTTCACAAATTCGCGCTTTGTCCTGAACATTCCCCTCCAATTTTTATGGAGGGGAGAAAGTTACTGAGAATGACGGTGATGGTGGTGTTGCTGACGCAAAAAAAAGATGCGAACAAATGGGAAGAAACTTATCGTAAAACCGTTCTCATGTTCCATTCCCATCTCATCATCATGTCATGTCAGTCGATAAGATAAGCCAGCTAAGCCTATAGAAATGTGGCGAATATCCAAAAAGCGTTGTTTGGAAGGAAATGTATATTTTCGCTGTCATCGATGAGAGATAACTCATGCTCTATTTATCCCGGGATGATGTCGACATCCTCAAATCCCTCCAGAAGAAGGATGCTATATCCTCATCGATAAGACATTAGAGCTGGAGATGTTGGCCCACCACCTGGACTGGAGTGGAACATATTTTTTGCTGTTGTTGGAACAGATTTCTTGCGAAAGAATCCAACCTACTTAAACCTCTATTTAGGCTAATGATCCGAGAGAGAAAAGAATTATTTTCTATTATTATTTCCCATTAAATATAATCCATTTTATTCTTCCTGTCTCTTTCCTTTACATCCTGAGATGGATCCTTTCCATCCCATCTGCGCCCTTTCTCAAGAACCTCTGCTGTTCTTGGATTCCCGCTTAGCTTCTGCTTACTCCGCACATGTCACTGAAAATTGTTCCTTATTCTTGCAAATAAAATATCATACCAACCATCTGGCTCTTCTTTAAAGAAAGTTTCCTTTTTTTCCTCCCAATAATTGCTCTCGATGATCAAACCCAACAAGGGTCAGACCAGATTCCCTTTTTTTCAGCATCCTTCTCCCTCAATCCATTATTTATAAGTTGAGCAAAGGGGGGCAGAAAAAACAAATATGAAATAATGCATTTTTGACGAGCTTCTCGAGGAAAAAACATGGTGCTTTTGTGGAAAATTCAACGAAACAAGTTGAGCTTTAGAAAAGACAGGAAGGAAGTGTCCCAATTCCAGCCATGCCATATGCTTTCTCTTCCACCTCAAGAAAAATGAAAATACTCAAGACCATTCCCCCTTCAAAAAAATACTTTTATTTTATGTATCCTGCTTGGAATGATTTGCAATTTGCATGGTCGGCAAAAAAAAATTGAAAAAAAATATGTATGAAGAAATCACAGACATATGAAATGCATGATATGGTTTCTCCGTGATATGGAAGCCAGGACAAAGGGCATGAAACGTACTCCAATATGTTTCCATTTACTTGCTTTCGCTTTACTTTCCCTCCCTACTTATTTCACAATCGGGGAAGAATATCCAGAAAAGTGCTCTTTTACGTATCGTTTACACCGAATCCATGTGAAAAATTGAAACATCTGGCGAAACACCAGCACAACCATGGACATAGGGATCCTTCACAAACTATGTCATTGCACTTTCACTTCAGTTTTACCCGTTTGTGAATGTCTGCGGATATAAAATGGGAAGGGACTGAGCCACCACTGGATGAGGGGGTAGCACCGTGTGTGAATGAGCTCAAGCAAACAGGCATTTTTATTGTGAATTTCCCGTGATATGAGTTGAGCTGAGCTTTTTTTTTCCTACGCAATCCCCCCTATTTTCATTTTCCCAAGTGGCTCGCCCATCTCGAAACTTTTTCCATTTTTATCCCACTGCATAATATTGCACTCTTGAAGAGCCAGCGCCAAGATAAGAGAAGGAAGGGGAAGTAAGGTAAGTTTTACATTTGACATTTTGGAAAAAAATAAATAAATCCTGAATAAAAGTTGAATGAAAGTTGGTCGGGCTCTTCATCTCCTAATCGTGAAGTCAAAATGGAGAGTAAATTTCTTTTATAGGAAAGTCAAGCAAAATCATTTCATATTTCATTTAAAAGCTTAATTGGGGCTAATTGAGAGTAAAAAGATAAACATGAGCCATTTTATATATTCATGTATGCATTAGGCCCAACTACAGTTCATTTAAAGTAAAATAAACTTTTTTGTTAAAAAAAACTCCCAATTTCTCTTCCTTCCTAAAGCAACCTTCTCAAAGGAGTATTCCCTGTGCATAGCTAATCTTGCTAAGTTTGCATGGACTGCAAAATGAAATAAATAGTTTTGTTTACTTTTTTCTTTGAAAAAACTTTTTCCGTTTTTTTCTCTCCTTTCATTCTACTATATAGGGCTGTGCTCCATCCCTTCACTCCAATCCCAATTCCTCCTGAATGGATGTGAACTGAAAAGGGAATTCTATTATCAACACGCTTCACTTCCGCCTCCTTTCCATTTTGCCTCTCCTCTGGCTAAAAACTGGGATGGGAACGTCATCACCACCAGCCTTCATTACTGAAAGCCTAAATGGAATTCCCTTGAGAAATGAGTTGGGCAAATCTGCAAAAAAAATTATGCACTTCCTTTACTTGAACAAATTATCGAAATGAGTGTGCCGAGTTGATGAATGGAAGGATTAACTGGATCGAGACTAAAAAGGGGTAAATCGGCTCAAGACATATTTTGGCTTTCAGCCCAATCCATTTATTATTTCGAGAAAGAGGCTTGTTAAAAGCCGCTAATTTCCGATTATTTTATTTCCTTGCTAAAAATAAATTATTGCAAACTCGCGGTTTCCTAAAAACTGAGTATTTTAAAGCTATGTTGAAACTATATTGTTCACAATCAATATGAAATAAGTAAAATTATGCTTGATGTGGAGGGATCTTGGAGGAACTAGTTTTTTTATCTTTTGCACGGATACAACAGTGAGCTTCGTCTCCGCCTATTGTGCAGTTCTGGATTGAGTTTGGCCACCTCCGCAGTGTCGGTTTCCCTCCATTCGGAGATGAAATTGGGGGCCATCACTGCCTCCCCTGTAGGGACGCTCAGGTAGGGAGCATCCCGGAAGGAGGAATCAATGCTCCCTCGGTGAGAGTGCGAGGTAGTGATGGTGAACCGCCGGGCGCCCAGTTGACCATTTCGGGAAAGGTAGTACGTCTAAATAATTTTTATGTTGCATTTGAAAATTAATTTTGTTGACAGGTTATTTATCTCCCGTAATGTGAAACAGCTAATATTTACCATCAAGGCTCCCACTGCCGCCCCAAAAATGAAAATCTTGCAGGTTGAAACCTTCAAAAAATTTAACCACAATTTATCCAATTCTCTATTATTTCTTCAAATCAATTAAAGATTTTAATTCTCTTTCATCTTACAAAATTTTCGAGATATGATCCCTCCTCAACTTCACTTTCACTCATTTTTTAATTTTTCCCAAAACAAACTTTTCCTTTTCAAACTTTTCACAAAAAACTATGCAACCCAAAAAATAGCTAAAATTCTTAATTGGTCTCGCCCACGCTAATCAAACACTCTTCTCCACCATTTACAAAAATTCCTTTCAATTTTAAGGACAAATACCCGCTATGACTCTGAGGCGTCTGACTCCGTGTCCCTCCGCCAGAAACTGAAAGAGACTGAACCAGACCCACAAAAAGGAGTTCCCCTTTTCGGGAATGGCCAGAAATATAGAAATATTTTTAGATGGATTGGATATAGCCATATACATAAAAAAAACTTCCATAATATCCCTATCCATATGCCATGTCATATGACTCTGGGGAAGAGCATTTAGGCAGATTTGCATTTGAAAAATATGCATAATCATCATTATCATCTACTTACGTAACGTCCACATCCCTATAGATGATTTAGGTTAAAGCATGAACTTTCACATTACTCATGTAATATGGAAAGATGATGATGATTGCAATATAAAGATGATACTTTTTTAGTTCCTCGGAAGACCCACACCCGCTCCTGCTCTTTTAGGCAATGTGAAATGTTGTGAAACTGAAAGGCGAAACGGCTCAATCCTTCGAAATTAGATATTATTATACTTTTTCACGGCTTTTTCTAGCTAGGCCAGCATCCAACCCAAACCAGCGCCGCTCATGTCATATAAGATGTGGTTTGGATGGAGTGTGAAGGATAAGCATCCGGAAAAAAAACTATATCTTTAGACGTGGATGATGATGTGGCCATATGTTAACCCAGAGGAGTAAATATGTCAGCATTTTTTATTCCTAAAAATACTTTCCCAAGTAATTGCACTTTTTTTTGCGAATCTGAAAGAAAATATACATAGGTAGGGTGTTTTTTATAATGGTTTGCAAAAGTGCAGATAAATACTGCTTGAATGGGATAATTGCATGTTTGAGCGTTTTTTGCGAATGAAAATTACAGACGATTTAAGAGAGGAAGAGGAGTGGCCTGATTTTCTCGAATTTCCCTTTTTATGATTTATTCCCAAAAGATAAAATTTCTGCATTTTTTCCGCACCAGCCCAATTGAATAATTTTGAAATTATGTTAGCCCACCCATACGTATCGTGGGGGCCCCATTACATTTTATAACGGTCACCCACTTTCGCTCCGTGATCAAGCATCATGGACTATATGACACCAATTTTTTTTAAAGAGTCGGTCCTTTCCAAAATAAAACCCTTTCACAGTCCTTCCGAAACATTTGTGTTTACATATGTTTCCATATGTTTTCCTATAAAAAATATGAAACCTACGCATTCCTCTTTTCTCGCTCATTTACCTTCCAATGTAAATATAAAATTTGATTTGTTACGCTTCTCACACACTCATGACTCGTGTAAAACTGGTCGTTCATGAATCTGCATGCGGCAGTATGACAGGACTCCGCTTTTTCAGAGGTTATCACGTCAGCAGTTCATCCATAAAAATATTTTTTGCATGTTTTCACTTTAGCTTGCTAAGGATTAGCAGATTCGCAAATTCGGAAAGAGATTAGCTTGCTGTATCCCACCTATAGCGTTTATATTTATACCTTATCGTGCTCAATATAAATTCTTTACAAAATGTTTTCGCGAGACGTGACTAAAATGCGGGAATTATTTCTGCAATATTAACGGCCCATTATAAGCTTCATGAGGCATGTGCCCATTTTAATGTTCTCAGCTTAACATTCCATTTTTTGATGGTCCGCAATTGAGGAAATGAGGAGAAAGTTGGATGAAGGGGAGTGGGCTATTTTTTGAACTGTCAAATGCAAATATGCTTAGGCAGCGGTATCATCAACGTTTATGACAGCCGTTTGACATGATGTAATAAAACATTTTTCAGCCAAATTCTGAAATTTCAACAGCTTTCTATTGACACCTAGAAATGACAAGGTTTAGATGAGGATTGACACTGCACAGATATGATAGCATTATAATTGCAAGCCAATTTTTTAATCATCCAAAGATGGGATACTACGAAATCGTGATTGTACAATTATGACAAAAGTCAGAAATGGTATACGCCGCTGCCGATGTTATAATTACAAGAGATTTGGTATATATGAATTGGTGCAGATTCCATCAATACATCAATACTTTTAGTATTACACAGTATAATAGTAAAACAATTATTCAATTTAGATAAGTTTTATGTAAATAACTGGGGCACTGCCAAAACCAGAGTTTTCAATGCCACCTTTTCAAAACTCGCTATATTACGTAGAGAAAACGCTTTTAAAATCTCATTTTCTTTCCTAAATCATGCATGCAACGAAAAGCCACCTCAACAGCTCCTGACCTGACAAGCCGATGTTTTTGCTCTACCAGTTTTTTCCTCTCAATAGTAGATGGCTTTACAAGCAAAATTAACTAATATACTTTGAAACTGAAAGAGAAATTTATTTCCATCTGATGAAAGTTTAAGATCTCTGCTGAAACTGATCAGGTTGGCAGGAGGGTAAAGAAAATCGGATTGGCTTTCCAAGAAGAAGGATCCATGTCATGGACACATCATGTCATCATCCCTTCACCATGCATTCTTTTTTCATTGCAGAAACCTCCAGGAGAGCTCATAAGAGTCTTAACAAAATAGTATATAAATGTAGTTGAGAGATTTTTTCTCCCTAGGTAATCGGCTTCCCCTCCATGGATGAAAGTAGCCAAAATCAACTGAATTGAATCAATCCTCTCAAAAGATCTCAAGGCACTCAAGCTAATTGAACAGAATGATGATGCTAAGTTTGATGAAGATTTTCGAAGGATTCTACCCAAGCCATATATATGCATTCCCAGGTGGGTACAGCGTACAAATGAGGTGGTGACAGCAGATCAAACAAAAAGTGGAAGGGATCCCGATAACAATTTTTTACGACTTTCCCACCTGCCTCCATTCCCCCAAATTTCGGAAAAACTTAAATTGCTGACTCGTCCACAATTTGGAATATGGAGCTTACACTCTCTTTCCATGTTTTTCATTAATTTTTCTCCGCTTACCTTCTTGAGTATCCAGCTGGGAAGAGGACATGGTCGACATGTTGGCTTGCGAGTCAATAATTTTGGCACTCGAAGAAGGAACGGCGGAGGAGGAAGACGGGCTGGAGCTCCCATCCAGTCCATGATGATCCCCACCACCACCACCTGACTTTGAGGAAAATGATGATGAGCCAATTGAGCTAGTTCTGCTAGGTTCCCAAGCTCTGAATGAGGAGGTTGAGGATGATATCAGGTAGCCCTGCAATAAAAAAATCAAAGACAGCATATCGTCAGCATCAAATTTAATTAACTTTTTCCAATATAAAAATATCTCTTCTTTTATCCGCTCTTTGTTCGCTGCAAAATTTTTAATCGAAACGGGCTTTTAAAAAAATGGAGAAAATAATAACTTGATTATCGAACATTCTCAGCTCGAAACAATTTTCATGAACGGGGAAGGAAGGAAGCCGTAGTTTTATCGATCCATTTATCCTTTGCCGTCCCCCACACGAAATTGGGAAGATGAAAACAACATCAGCAACCCATCCATGCATTATTATTATGGCCCTATTCTAGAAAAAAAAAGTAAAATTGGACGGGGATTGCATCACGATCGGCTCTTCCATTGATATGTGATGACCTCGATATCCAGGTAAGGAGCTTCCCTCCAAGTGATAACTCCCTACCTGTCCTCATATATAACTCAAGTTGAGAAAAAAATTTGCCAATATATAAAATGCTTGGAGAAAGTAAGGTGAAAGCCAACAAGAAGCAAGCCAAGACATTAGATAGGTACAGGAGCCAGCGGCATCCCAACAAAAAAGGAGAGATGCCAATTCAAAAAAATTTATTTCCATCCCTGCAGCGTTCTTCCTTCCTTCCCCCAAGTTTCGAGCATACTTATTTGGAAATCGGAAGAAAGGGGAAAAAAGCGTAATATTAGTTTCTTTAAGAATTTGCTTCTTCAAGTAAGTTGTTGAAAACATTGTGAGGAATTCCTGAAGGACCACCTTAGCCCAGAATATATGGCTGAACTTTCAATTCCTTCTTTCCTCCGTTTAGTCTCCTCCTTCCCTCCAATAAACTTTCGAGAAATAGGAGGGAAAAGAAACAAAGTGAAAGGAATTGGAATGAAATGAACGAGCTGAACAATTTTTTTAGGTGAAAACAGGTAAAAAGAAAGTTTTTTACTTTCTCTTTCCAGACAGCTCCGTTACAGCCTTATACCCATTACAAGCCTTCCTCTTTTGGAATGCGCTGGGATCTCCACCCCTGTCATATTGGAAGGAAGGAGAAATTAGAAGCAGAGGACAAGATCAATATCACCATCTGCAAAATATAAGCTAGGCAACAATGCAGATAGGATCGGATCGAGTGTGTTGATGTTGATGGTGATCATCATCATCATCATATAGACTTTTTTTCCATTAACAAAATTTCAAAAATATAAAGTGACTTAGACTGCGACTCCACTGCAGTGGTTTCACGGTTCCATGGGCAGGCAGAAAAAAATATAGCAAGTAGCTCGAGAGCATGGACACAGTTGGAGAAAGTCTAAAAAACATCCCATTTCAGAATTAGGGGCAACCATTTCCCATTGCATATTTCATGCATGTCGTTGTCCCCTCCTTTTTGTAATATGGCCATGTACTCGTGTTCATTCCTCTTTCGGCCAAAAAATGGGATAGCCTATTTGTCCTGCTATACACTTACTATGCCAGAAAAAATGGTTTTTGGTGGACTTGCTCTCAGGATCATAATGACTTCTTTTTTTTCAATTTCGGAACTGCTAATATACTTAGCTAGTCTTTGCTTTTAAAAGCCTCTCCCGCTGTTTGCAAGATTACTCCATTAAGGTATTGGCACTTAAAATCCTAGTCGCCGGTCTATTCAACTGACACTTGCTAAATAAATATGGTGGAGCCAATTGGGAATTGAAATTGGCTTGGTGGCGGCACCACACTAGGAGTGAACGCTAGCCAGTCTCTTCATACCAAAGAGAAAGTGGAAAGTAAGTTTAGCAGACATATGGCACCCATTTTTTCAAAAGTGAAATGGACCATGTGCCTCCCCTGCCGTGTTCTCCGACTGGAGGTAATAATTTTCTGTCACACTTTCCCCGTTCAGCAACGCCCAGTCTATGACGAGTGTGGAAATGAATGCGGTTTAAATCTAATATTGGGATGATGAGTGGATGAGAAAATGGATATGAATGGGGGAAAAGCTTTTACAACCACTTTTGAAATAAAAGTCCCAAAAGGGAAATAATAGGATTCTCCGAGGAAGTTATCTACTTTTAAATTGCATCAAACTGAGTCTCCAGCTTAATGAATTGACTATTGAGTTAGGGATCCGGAAAGAGGGAAAGAGAGTCCAGATTTTGGAGTTTTCCAGCTGGAGCAAGATATCGGCTTACAGTCAACAATCCGATCCAATCCAATCCCACTCAAACAAAAGAGCCTTAATGGACTAAAGGGGGAGGATGATGATCACGATAATGGAAGGAACGGTAATGTCTCCGCTGTCATCACTTTGATCATCCCATATCCTTTCAATTTGACTGATTTATTTTTCCGCTGATGGATGTGAAAGCGAAACTGGAGAGTTTCATTTGACGAGGAGAAAGTTTCCCAACAACAAGATATTTCCGCATTGGGCTTTTGTGGTTTTCGTCTGGCTTGGCTTGTTTATGAGATATCAACTCACTTTTAAAATCTCTTCAACTTTTTTTCTCGCTCACTTTTCCTCCACCCTTTCTCCAATTTCTCGATGACTTATTGTCCTTTCCTCCGTGATGATGATGGTGATGATGCGGTGGCTTTGGCAAGCATTTCCACTCCCAATCATCCATTTCATAACCAACCCGAAATTTTTTTTGGAGGAAGTTGGCTCAACGACTCGTAAAAAAAGGAGGACATCGACAAGGACAACTTATTCACGGAAGAAAGGACACCACCACCGGAGTGGAGTGAGCCCCAGTTACATGCTGTGCTGAGCTCAAATTCCTCCAAACTCTTCCAATAATAATATTATATGAAGTGGAGACATTTGCAGAGGTGGATATGGAAATGGCCTGGAAGACACGTATTTCCACTCAAATCAATATGACCTCAAGCAAAGCTCTTGACATGGAGCAGGGCAGAAGACACGGCTTGAGTTATCATTTATGACCTTTCCGATATTAACCACAGGGAAAAATATAATCATTCCATATGAGATATGGAGGAAACTTAATGGAATTCTTCACAAAAAACCAGAGGGAACACGGATGTGACTAACTTTTTCTCAGGCTTCGCTCCAAGGGAGGGGAGACCTGTCTATAATCTTGCATCATAGTTAGCGGACAAGGAAAAGGATGATCACCGAAAGTATCGACACCGATGTGCCAAAAATACAGTACTTAAGGCTAAAACTTTTTCTAGGTAATTTCAGGGAAAAAACTTTCTCCTTCTAAGTTGACTAGATCCTTTCCTAGTGGGGCTATATATTTGATTTGATGGCTGACCATTGACCATTGTGAAATTGAAGGAAATCCGACAACAGCTATCATTCCACTTGATAAATTTTCGATTAGATAGGGTGCGGGAGAAAGTCTAATGTTGTGGAAGGGAATACCTTTCATTCCAACTTGAAGATAATGTGTTTAATTACTTGAGAAAAAAGTTAAGAAATATTTTCGAAACGTGAAAGTTATCTGAGGCTACCACGCCATTTCATATTAGACCGTAGCCAATTCTAACCTGACAAATTTTCACTTTGAAACGAAATGTGGTGAAAGCGGAACGCCTGAGCCAAGCCTGAGCAAATCAGCCATTCCCCAAACTCAGCTTTTCCCCACTTCCTTTCTCGCCAGTTCATGATAGGAAATTACAAGGGAATTTATTCATTCCAGCCTTATCTTAAATGAAGCATCCAT
>JAQGAH010000161.1:0-68227 GCA_034696885.1 Lepidocyrtus paradoxus | reverse complement strand
CCAATAGTGAGAACTTATCAAAAATTTGTAAATGTATGGAAGATTTGATAACAAGATACCAAGTAAAATAAACTTAAATATTTGGTAAACTATATTTTGATATGCTGTTATTTTTTTTTTACTCATAATACAATGTGTTTGTTGGTCCTCATAATACATTGTGACTTGAATAGTTAATCATACATTTAATTATAATGAGTGTTTGCTGTTGACCTCTACAATTGTGACATTATGAGCATTAAAGTTGTGCCGTCATTATGACGTCAGAAACATGACCATGAAAGTTATGACGTCCAGAGACGCCCATGGGCTGGCGTGCGTAATATCTCTGTTGTTTATTGATCGATTTTCACCTAGTTTTTTTTAATCGATGCGGGGGAATGTCCTCTATAATATAGGTGTGGCTAATAACGCATAAAGTCCTTGGAACGCATGTAAACACGGAAATGCGTAACCTTCTTTCAAGGTTATGACGTAATGATAACCTCGAATATTTGGCATTGAATAGATAATTAGGGGGCGGGGTTGGTTGTTGGTCCTACGCTCTGGTCTACTACTATTACCCCATGAAATGCATCCTGCTATCCTACAGTTTCCCAGATATTCATTTGCAAGTTTCTAATTTGGGCTCCAACTAAGTACTTTCAAATTTCAACTTTCAATTGACGAGTTTTATGTATATGAAACTATGGATTTCCAATGTGTAACCGTTTATGACTAATCCATTTAATAATCTGCTAGGTTGAGGCTGATGACAAAGACGAAGGAGACAATGCAAAGGTCCTGTTTTCCATCACGCATGTGTCCAACAATGGGGAGAAACGTTTCTCAGTTCATGAGTCAACTGGCGTTGTTGACGCAGTTGGGAAATTCAGCACGGGAGAATATTACAGCGTAACTGTTCAGGTGAGTGAATGAGTGGAGCTAATTGAAAAATGAATAAATGTAATTCATAAAAACCATGTAGGTATGTGCGTACAGTTTCCCATAAAAATCTAGATAAGTAGGGACATAATTTTTCCAAAAATACCTACGTTTGGAAACTTGTTTTTGAAAATCCACTATAGCCACGCCCGAGGGGATGCAGTTTGAAGTGAAAAAAGAATAGAGGACTTCCTGTCTTTTGTTTGTTGCTCATATTTTTTGGGGAAAATTCCCGTTTTGTTTTTTAACGTTTCCGAATAGAAAGGAAATTATAACTCTGAATGTAGAATGTGGGATACCCTCCCAATCAATTAAAATGTCAACGATATGATGATAATGATGAATGCATCCACACATCGAGCTTTTGTATTTAAATTTCAGGCATTACCGTTTTTTTTGTTGTTGTGCGTTGAATAATTACGACTCATGAATGGATTTCTCTGTCTATTAGCTCTGATGGTTTATTTTTTTTTGGTGAATTTGACCAGGCGACGGACGGTGGTGGTCGTAACTCTCAGAGAATCGTTGAGGTAAATGTGATCGATGGTCCAAATTTGAAAGCACCCGTGTTCTCTCAGCTTGTCTATGATGTTGGTGTCAGCGAGGGCGGGTCTATCGGGGCGGAAGTCATTACATTAGAGGCTCGAGATCCGGAAGGAAAAGCTGTCGTTTATGATATCGTTGCTGGTAATGAGTTGCAACACTTTACGATTGGGAAGAATACTGGGATACTCTCGGTTAATGGTCAGCTTGACAGGGAGGATTTGAGCAGATACAGTTTGGTAAGTCAATTAGCATGATGATGGATGCATGCGTATTGTAAAATAATGACGATTCGGTTATGGTATAAAAGGAAAACCAGAGTTTTACGTGCGTGCCTAATGATTACTTTTTCCTCTTTTCATTTTCTCCAACTATCTATGATGCATTCTAATGTAACGGAACATGCAATAACAGAACATCAAAGCCGAAGATGACGGCGGTCTTCACTCAATTGCCACCGTCAATATACGAGTTATCGACATCAATGACAGAAATCCCGAATTCATTAATCTCCCTTACCACTTTTCTGTAAAAGAGGGGCAACCTGGGAGACTAATAGGAAGGGTTGAAGCTAAAGACGAGGATGAGGATGTCAATGGAGAGATTCGATTCGAGATTCCTTCAGACAGTCCTTTCAGCGTTGACCCTATCACAGGAGAGGTGTCGACAAAGGTCTCGCTTGACTATGAAAAACAAAAGATTCATCATGTGGTAGTCACCGCAAGGGATAATTCTCCAAGTCCACGAATAGCCACCGCCACCATGACCATCGCTGTTGTGGACATACCTGATACGGAACCGATGTTTAATAGATTCACATATGAAGTCAATATTCCAGAAAATGTGAGGAATACAAAGGTCACCAGGGTGGAGGCAATGGATCCTGACACGGAGAAGAGAATCACGTATTATATTAAGCAGGGGCCATTTGATAAATTCAACATTGACCCAATCACCGGCGATATTTATACTACTCAAGGGCTAGACTATGAGAGGGATGTGAAGCATGTGCTTATCATCGGCACAGAGGAAAATGACAGTGGGAATTTGGGCTCCACCACTACCGTAAGTGAAAACATTTTAATGATCCTCGACGTTTATCCTAACTAATTGCTACGAAATGTGGGCGGAAATTGGGTTTTCATGCGTGGTTTTCTTTTCTTTCCCTTACACGCAATCTCGTATGAGTAGGTAATAGTGAACGTGATAGACGAGAATGATGTGCCACCAATCTTTAACGTGGTCCCACGACCTATTCGTCTGGATGATACTTCGCCTGTGGGGATGGTGATCACGAAATTGGAAGCCACGGATTCAGACGGTTCTTCGCCTTTCAATAAGGTCAAGTATGAAATTACAGGAAGAGGGAAAGCCGCAAGATACTTTGATGTGAATCATGACACTGGCGAGGTGTCCATTAAGGATGACCTGAGGAAAGAAATGGATACTGAGTACCATGTACGAATTTATATATAAATGCACATGATTATTCGCTAATTTTGTAAATATGTGAGCTTGCAAACAAAACTGAATGTTACTGTAACTTTAATTGCTTTCCATTTTTATAGGTTGATGTCCGCGCTTATGATCTTGGTGAGCCCCAGCTCAGTTCCGTTGCAACGGTAAAAGTAAATGTAGACCATGTGGCTACAGTCGCACCAGACGTTGGAGTCGGATTCTCAGAGACGGATTATTCCGTTGATGTCCTGGAAAGTGCTGTTGGGGGAACTATATTGAAAACTCTTGTCATCATAAACAAGCAGGATGAAATCATACCGATTGAATGCCAAATCATTAGTGGAAATGAAGATGGTATGAAAATGACAAAATTAACATGCGATTCTGTGCAACCCTATAATATAGTAATTTAATGTAAAAATATGCAAAATTAATTTAAATTTTCATTATAGGGCTTTTCCTGGTGCGAGTGAATAAGGATAGGAATTGCGAGGTGAAGTTAACTAGAACTTCCCTAGACCATGAGAAAGTGCCAGAGTACATGGTGCAAGTGAAGCTTCTCACGTTACCTGGTGTGATCAGCAAGAAGAATTCTCAAACCAAGATTAGGATTCGAGTTGTGGATGAGAACGATAATAAGTAAATTGGCAAAGATAGCATGTCAAAAATATTTTTCATGTAGATCAGAAACCTAATGGCTTATAATTTTTCATCCAGACCCGAGTTCCTCTTCCCGGAATATCAGAAAATAGCTCGAGGAAAGAAACTGTACGGAGCAATTTCCGAAGACGCTCAAATATCTACCTCTGTAATTCAAATCCGTGCAGAGGACAAGGACAGTGGCGTCTTCCATGAAATTAGCTACGAAGTGGAAGCGGAAAATGACTTGGCTCGATCATTTTTTACAATTGATTCGAAATCTGGAATTGTATCAAACACAAGGACCTTAGACGATGTTTCACCCGCGCTTCTCCCATTCCGATTGACTGTAGCTGCAAGGGACAATCCAAAGGGACCAGCCTCAGCGTCCCAGATCTCACAAATTCCTGTCATTGTTAACGTGATTGGGGAGCCACATCGCATGGTGCTTATCATTCAAGGGACAACACCCGACAAGGTCAAGAGCAAGGAAAGGGATATTCTAGAAATTCTGCAGGATTCATCTACCCTCATAATTGGAATTGAGAAAATATCCGCTCATCGCTACCTCACTGATAATGGAACTCTGGATTTGGACTCGACGGCTACTGATGTCTGGTTTTATGCTGTGGATCCAATAAATGACCATATTCTGGACAGAGAACATCCAAAAGTTACAGAGTAAGTGTCTGCCATAATTACATTAAATCCTAATCCTATTGATGACAATTAAATACAGATTTAAAATGGTATTATCTATCTTTCCAGTACAATCATGTCACGTGAAAGCTCAAAGAGCATCAGCTACTATGTATCGAGCTCCCTTGGAGTAAGAGCCACAGAAGTTCGAAAGCCTATCACAAGAGCTCCCCTTCCACCGGCCCCAGTTGGACCTTTGGAAAGTGAGCAACAATGGGCAGCTTTCCCTGCCGCTTTGGTAGCACTTGCTTGCCTAATCTTTATCGTGAGCTCGGCAGGAATCTGCTTTGTCTGCTATAAATGGAGCCGATATAATGCGTACAAAAATCAAATGCAACGAATTGTGATTCCACCAAGGACCTATGAGCCGGTATATGTTGATCATAGTCCCAGTTTGAAGCAATATGAGACGCAAGTTCTAAATATGAGAGTGCAAGGGGATGAGCTGGATATTGACGATTCGGATTTGCAAATGGATCTAAATTTAAGTAGAAATCATATGTACATGGATGGATCAACAACTGGCTACAATTCCAGGGATAGTCTTGTTGGCTCACAATGTAATGATCAATCTTAGTAGGCCTAATTATTTTCAAGTTTTTGTATAAAACCCAGATAGCAATTCAACATTAAATTACTATATTGGCAAATTATTTAGGGAGAAGCAGCAGTCCCAGCTCACACAACGGTGGGACACGCCCAGCCAGCGATGTTTCTCCATCGTCATCGAAAACCCCAATTCTCAAGACATTCCAGCATCGGCAAATGGCTCCACTGGACAAATCAGAGCCATCCGTCGTCAATCCTATATATGAACGGTCAGATGATGACGAGATGTCCATCAGTTCACAGATCAATGACAATGTTCACTTCAGAGGGAGGCGTGAATTTGCAAGAAGTAAACCAACCACAGAGCTCTAATTTATTCAATTACCCCGTAATTATGTACATTCCTAAGTTATGCGTAGCTAGTTTATCTTTAATCCTAATCTTATAGCCTTGTTGCACCTACCTTACTCATAGGAACATTTTTATTTAAGTAATGAAGGTTTCTTTTAATGATGAGGATGAGTATAGTCAAGTCACAGCACGCCATGTTTTATATAAAGGTACATACATGTTAGTATAACTATAAATCTATATCTGTTTGCTTCAAGTCTTTCAAGGAATTCACAAATTTTTAAATGAAAACAAAATGCCATTATTATTGTTTGTTAAATAATTTAATAGGTTAGGTGACCGTGTAGATGTTATATTTTTAATTTTAAAGTTAAAGGGTTTGTATTGTTTTTAATTGTATGAGTTATATAGGGAAACTTCTTAACATGTGTATAATGAAATGGACTATTCCAATAAAGGACAACTCTGATAAACAACAATACTAAACTGTGATTTTTATATACTAAATTAAATCATGATTAAGGTTTCATTCTTGATTGGCACGAAATATTGAGTTTACTTAACTTTAATATACACACATTCATATCCATTATAATATAATACGAATACGGATGAATCACGATATAAATATAATAAGTAATTAAGCTACATTTCTGTAAACATTCAAAAGATATAGCAATGAATGGGCCCAAATCAAGTCTTTCATGGATCTCTCTTCACAGCAAAAATTTAGTCAGTTCATAAATACGCACCAAATTAGTTGCACCTACGAACTATTATCAACTGCTATTTATAACCAACCTATATATCAATATAATCATCTGCCTTAAAAGATTTTAGGAATTTCAGAAAAATCACCAATTAAGTTTCATCAAAGTTTGAAATAGTTCGTGCTCGAAAGATTTCATTCATCATTTGGAAACGAAATTAATTTAGCTCGCGGTGCTACTCCCAGCGCTGGATTGTCTTCGCGAAGTTGGAGGCTGCTGCTTTAGCTGAAGAATTAGAGACCGCATTCGAGAAATATCTTTCTGCTGCTTGCTTGCTTTAGGATTAAAATCACACAGATTCGCGATCCGCTCCCACTCCTTTCCACCTTCCGTTGGGCTGGCGTCGGATGCAGCGGCACCTTCTTGCTCTGCATTTCTACAAAACACAGAAGATCATTGTTCTAGATAATTTTTTGAATTAAGGGAGGGAATCCAGTGACTTTTTATAGCATGACGCTTACCTGTTGGAACTCCGAGTTTTAGAAATCTGCTCGTCATAGTTTTTGTACCAATCATCCAGCTCCTTCTTCGCCGAATCCCTCAACTTATCTTTGCTCTCTTCCTCTTCAGCATCTGGAATGTCAAAAAATACAAAGTCATTAAATGATCCTTATTTTAATCCACAAACTTCTCAACAAATTAAAGCAGACTCGTTCCATACCTTTAACTTCAAGGCGTCGCTTCTGCTCCTCCCTCCAAATCCTAAGCTTTTCCGGCTCCTCCCTCTGGACGAAAATATTTTGCTGGAAGCCGGTCCCATTTACAGGAGAGTCAGCTCTCGCACTAGTAGAAATAAAATCATCCTCCAAATCCAAACCCAGGCCATTGGAACCGCCTCCACCAATGTCAAAATCTTCAGTCATCACATTTCCATTGCTAACATCCCCATTTGTAACAGCATCACTTTCTCCACCCCCAACCACCACAGGAATTTCATCTTCCAGCCCTGCAAAGTTACTTTGCTCACGTGCCAAAAACTCTGCCGCAGGATCTGACTCCTCTTCCAACAGCCCATTCCCGTTTGAAGACTTTTCAGTGCTGGGTGGAGGGGCGGGGCTGTCCTCACCCACACCGAAGGCATCATCGAAGGAGTCCATCTTCCAGGAATTTACAAAATGTACTTGCAAAACGCACCTTGTATCAAAATCACCGTTCTCGAACAATTAATGTCCTCCCTCACCACAAACTTTGAACGTAAGTTCTCAACTCTCACCAGCTTCCACAAGTCAACCTTAAATACAATTTAACTGCTAAATTATGAACTTTATATAATCTCCTCCTAATATTGTTCAAGGTACTGTGGTTTTTGGTGGGCGGCTCTTTTTTTCACTATCAAATCTGTTTCCTTCAGCCACAGCTGTATCAAAGACAGAAAGATCCATAAAACACCACCTCGATTGTCAGTCCACCAACCATATATACAGATGAAGATACGTACGTACAGCTTCTTTCAATACACGCAAAAATATCCCATCTGAGTCATTTGACTTGATTTGACTATACCGATATCCGATAGGATGAGATACGTTGAGTCACAATGCTCACACAATCGACCAGTACAGTGTCAGTAAGCAGAAAATAAGTGCCGCAAAAAAGTAGACTCAAATGATGATGACGTTGCAGTAATATAGAGGACTTTGTAAAGCATGTTGTGTTGAGAATTACTTAGTTTGTAGTTTAGTACTTAGTACAAGATAGTTATAGTTAGTGTTAGTTATATGCACTATCTGCAAAATGCTATTACTGCGTGAGGATTCAGGATGAATATAATGAGATGAAATCGATTATGGCTAATGGGATATTAGTGTAAGTTGCTTGCAAATTCCGTAGTCACATATAGCCCGGCGCAGCGCTTACCGGAGCTACAGACGAACAGATGAAGCATAGCTATTCACAGCCGCAAGAGCTACCGGACAGTTCTTCACCGTTGGCGGAGTGACTACGTAATTTTTAACCTACTTATATGTCTATCTGACCATTATATTTTTTATTGTGAGAGCCATTCATTACTTTATGCCCATTCATGACTAAATTTTGAATTCGTCCCAACTACACATACATTCAACATCAGTAAAAAGTAACAGCCATAGAGAGCGTTAAAGTAGGTGTTTAGTACAATGACTGCTGTCGATGTAGCTGATAGTCTTCAGTGAGGAAACATGAGATGATGCATAAATAAGTCCTCTAAAAAATGTAGGATGTGAATTGAGAGGTGACAGAACTCGAGATCAAACCAGCAGAGCATGAACATATAGTAATTTGCTATCGAAGAGGATTAAACCTTACCGCTATACGCACATACATTTATCTATTTGTGCATTCGTATTCATAGTCAGATTTATATTTGAGCTGAGGAGGCCACACACACGCTAAATGAGTTAGTTATACAGTTCAATACATATAAAATCTACGAAAAACGTTGTCATAATCTCGCATTAGCAGTATTAGCACCTCGTAGAAGCAACTAAGAATTGATATAGTAGTACAGCCAATGCAATATATAGGGGTTTTCGGGGGATTGTTCATATGTCACGGTTGGGAACGGGCTGAATTGCTTATCTGCATTGCATTGGGCTTATGATGTTGAAAGCTTTCACCAAACAGGAATTTTCATGAACAGACTCTTCCCCAAATATTTTGGAGGGTTTCATTATGATCCAAGACTTCTGTTCTGTTCGTGTTGTAATGCATCGTAAAATGAGAAATGAATGTACAGAAATAATCTGTAAAAAAAGAAAGCAGCTTTACTCCACTTTTTTTTTCTGGCTGGCTGCGTATATCGTAAGATACGTAAAATGTGTATACCTTTCTATGCTTCCATCTTGAGCCTGAAGCCTGAAAATATATTTTGTTGAGTTTGAGGAGTATTAATTTCGTCGTATTCATGTCGTCGTGTCGGTCCTGTTCTGTACCCTATTTTACCGCATTGCTGCATTCCCATTCCTCTTTCGATTTGAATTGGTTTTAGTTTGAGCTTCGTTTTTAGTGAGTCTTGCTGTGACTATTGTTCATTGTTCTTCAGAAAGGTTTCCAATTTTTTTAAGGTAAGTTTATTTTTACATTTCTAACAAATTAAAGTCTTAAAAGGTGAAGGCACCTTAGTGGCATACATATAGGTTTACGTTGAAGTTGGCTAAAGTACCTAAGAATCAAAGGAAAGGATCCTTTTTAAGGAATAGGCATTGTTTCAATTGTAGTTGAGGAGAAACTCAGCTGAATTACGTGCAGAGAGGTTTAAAAGTTAGTACAAAACATTTTATTTCACTTCGACTTCCTCAAACTTTTGCATTTTATTATTCACTTTTAAGACCAAAGCCATTAGGTAGATTTGTACCCACCTCAAGCGATAAAAAAAGATTTTTTTTTAAATTCCAAGAAAAAACTGAAAAGAGGGGAACTAACTTTAGAAAAGAGCATAGCACAGTGAACAGTAGGCGGTATAGATAGAGCTCTATTCAATAAAAAAACGCACAGTACAGTATTTACTATACATTGGGCTGATCAAGATTGTGGAGAAAGAGTCGCAGCTTTTTTCTCTCTCTTGCCCCACAAAACAGAGGCGTAACACAAAATCCGCTTGCATTGCAGTCGCATTCTTGAGGAAGGAGGAAATTGAGTTGGTTGGTTGTATATTCTATCGTGAATCGTTAATATTTTAATTTGTAGTCAGTAGTTATAGTAAAATTTAGTAAATCAAAGTTGTGCATTGTGTCGTGATCTTTAAAAAAGAGTACTTGAGGTAGTTTATTTATTTTTCTTAATCGTAATCATTTAAAAGTTGGTTTAGTTTTAGTAATTGGTATGTGTATTTAGAAATGCAATTAAAATTCAGTTAATTCACGAATGACAATTTAAGGATTCATGAAATTTTGAATGTGATGTCAGTAGAGGGGAGGAAAAATTGACAAATATTTATTTTATGAAACTCATTTTTTTTAAATAAACTTTAAAAATTCAAACTTAGCTAGATAAACTATAGATTTAAGTTCTTATGGAAGAGAACAGGTGATCGGAACTTGTGTTCTGACTGTGGAGGTTGACATTTCTTATTTCGTATTTAAAATAACATTTCACATTTAAGTACTAAAATCAATTAGCTCAAGGCACTTATGTTAATTGTATATTTAATATTTAAGTAGTAGGTGCTGGTATTATCTAACGATTGAATCAATTGACTGTTGTAATACCATTTACACATTTACACTTGACCTAAACAATAATTGTTTAGGTCGTACAATCAATTAGTACATTTAATTAGTTTTAGTAATTATTACTAAAACTAATTAAATGTCATTGATCGACAAGTACGACCTATTTTCTTTCATTTAAGAGTATTAAATTAGTGTTTGACTTTGTATTATGGTATTTTTTATGTATATTAAATGTTGATGTCATTTTAATTAATTTATTTTTATTTTATCATTTATTTTTGAATTTTCAGTTACGGTTTGCTGGAAGGAAGATTGAAACTAACTAGGGAGTAATAATACGGCAGCTACGACGGCGAAAGTAGACGATATGAGTTTCACCTACGGAAGGCCCCCTCCTAAAATAGAGGTAACGTGACTTTCTCACTCTGTCATTACTTTAATTAAAAGCATTTTAATCGTTGTTAGTATCTAATATTTTAAAATGTCATTCATGTCATAATGATTTGAAATCTTCATTATTTTTAGGGAATGGTCTCCCTGAAAGTGGACAATCTAACCTATCGAACTACACCGGATGACTTGCGTCGAGTGTTCGAGAAGTATGGGGACGTTGGGGATGTTTATATCCCAAGAGACAGATGGACCCGCGAATCCCGGGGATTCGCTTTTGTAAGGTATGTGGTGGATTTTAAAAAAAAATGTGTTTGTATTTATTTATTTTTCAACCATGTAGCCATAGCCAAGCACATTCCTTAGATCCGTCTTTGTCGCAATCAAAGATTGATGAGTCATAAGTGTGCGAAATTAATTAGCTTGGAAATAGAGTTTTAAAAGAGGGATCAGTTGAAGTAATTTTGTTATCACGGTATTATATGCGTGATTATTGATTTGCGTCTCCAAATATTCCCTCTTATTTCTATTGAAGAGCAACACTCATTTAGAACAATTGTACTACTCCCCCCAGTCACAGCTATGCTCCTGCTGCTTGTGTTATAATAAACAAAAAGCTTCATCATCCTGTCATAATTAATTAACTACTTATTATTTTATGCAGATTTTATGACCGCCGTGACGCTGAAGATGCAATGGAATCTTTGGATGGTCGCGTTCTTGATGGGAGGGAACTTCGAGTTCAGATGGCCAGGTACTCAAACACGTAATTTTTTACTAATTTTTTATACTTTTAATGAAGACAATTTTAATCTGCCTACACCACTCATCCTATCCAAGAATAACTGTTCATCTAATTTTGTTGGAGCAGATATGGTCGCCCTCAGTCACCTCATGGACGCAGCTCTAGAAGACGTTCAGGGTCAAGGGACCGTCGCCGTAGGCGAAGTCGTTCTGGAGAGAGACGTCACGGTGGTGGTGGTGGAGCTGGAAGGTCCCGCAGGTATGAAATGTGTTTCAAATATTTAGTCGTCATAGGCCAGGCCATACCTAGATTATATGAAGAGCTGTATTGATGGATATGTAAATGAATTACTGTAGGTCACGCTCAAGATCAGCGTCAGCATCTAAAGGCAGAGCTGATCGTTATAGATCAAGATCCCGCTCCGCATCACCAAAACGATCCAAAAGGTAAGTATTATTTGCGAATTTAAATTATGGATGCTAGAATAGTACATAGCTTGAAAATTCCGGCAGGGCACTATGCCTCCACATGTTGACTGTAGCTACGGTACGCACGCACTGTACCGTGCAATATGTGACTGGAATTTTCAATGAATTTAGATTTAATTATATTACTTTGTACTTGGAAGTATGATGGATAGACCAGTTTAACTTACCAGCAATTTTTGTTATTCTTAGGGATTCGAAGGAGAGAACTGAAAGAGATGGCCGATTAGGAGGAGATCGTGACAGGTCCAAAGAGAGATCGCGGTCCCCTCGATCAAAATCAAGATCCAGATCTCCATCGTCAGACAACTAATTCAGAATCCTTTGTTTTTGGCAAAACGGATGTTGCGTTGCGGCGAACGGATGGAATCGAAAAGGATGCGAATGTTTCTGTTGTTGGTGGACATTGGTAGAATGGCTACTTTGTAAGTAGCTTGTTAATTAAGATTTATAACAGTTGTTTCAACTATTTTCAATAATATTATTATAAAATACTTATTTTGTAGTTAGTGGATTGTGAATATCTGTATTATAATTGTCCTTCCTTCCACCGTAGGTTAAAAAAACTACAGTAGAAGGCACACGATTTTTTTCACTTTATTACTTATAAAAAATACGTGTATGTATGAATGTACCCTAGATTACGAGAAGAATTTAATTTTAAACTTAATGTACTTAGATGATTAGTAAGGTTTTGCATAATATTTCGTATGGTATTAAAAGCGTGTGTTGTTATTGAATATTATATTCAGATGCTGAATTTGCTGTAAAGTAAGCTGTATTGCTGAGGTGACCCACAATTGCAGTACTGCTGTGGTGCGGTTCTTTGATGGTTGGTGGTGATTGATGATGGTGGTGTGTAGCAGTACTCAGAGACAAGCTTACTCATACTCACTCAGTAATTTTTCGCTGGAGTAATCAGAGTAGCGATTCACCGACGCTGTTTGCAGTTTGCTGATTGATGGTATTCGCATGCAGAGTTGCGGTGTTTGGTGTATCTTGACGCGAGGGTTGCTACAACTCAGTAAGTAATTACTGTATGCTACACAATGCGAAAATTCTTAGCTAAGCGTCATAACTTGGGCGATTAGCTGTCCTTTTTTCTTGTGTTCGTGTTGTTTCCATTACTTTCTTTTTTATTCACTACTATTACTAGCAGATCGAGAATTGAATTTAAACTTTAAAAATCATTCGCTGGTTTGGATATTAGATGCAATTTCTTCCTGTACTTAAATATTAGCCTTTGTTTTGACAATTTCCGGCTGAATTTCACTATAACTTTGATCTGCGAGGAGAAGGAAAATGCGAATTTTGGGGAGCCGTAGCTGTCGCGAGTTGTTGGTGATGCTCTATCATACAGGTTGAAGTTTGCTGCTAAATCACATTTTGTATGGAAAAGGGTGGTTGCTGTTTGTTGCTGCGCAAGGTGTTTCATTAAAGGGCTAACAGCTACGAGCGACTGCAACGTGGGAGGAGAGAAAGAAGCTACGGTTGCAGAAAGTTTTTCAACTTGGAAATTGGAAACAGTGTTGATAAATGAGATTATGAAGATAAATAGCGTTACATCTTTTGAGTTGTGATGCTGTATCCTCCGATATGGTGTAGCTTTGTGTTAGCATGAATTGGCAGTCGGCGTGTTTCTGGGTGGTAAGTTGTTTAAAAAATATCTATATTTTAGGCTATTTAGTTGAATAGTATTAGTATTTCACACATATTTTTCATGAATGAAAGTTAATTTATGCCAAATATGTATAATTACATGTTTAACCTGGACATTTTAAAGACAATTTTTAATAAAAAGAGTTTTGATTGACTATAAAAATCATTTGTATACTGTGTAGAATTTATTTATCCAACTATATTTATTTTCTTCATTTGCATTCGAAACATGCCATATTAGTATTTTGGGATTAGGAAGAATCTTTTGAGTTTTTTTTACTTTGTAATTATGTCGCATGCGTACGGTCATCTTAAACTTGAGAGCGAACTGAAGTTGCTCACTGGAACTTGACAGTTGCTTACTCTACAGAAGTCTTCGGGAACGACGAACCGTCATTCTGGCTTGCCACCGTGTGAACCTCGTATAAAGCATCTCGGCACGAAGGCTAGTTTGCGATTGTGCTTCAAGACGAGAGCATCGTGATATTCGTAATCACTCAGTTTGTGGAATGCAATGTATTGGAATGGTGTATGCGTTCACGAGCAATGCTCCTGATAGCACTTTCTATCTTGGGTACTTACAATATGTATTGAGAGAAAGGGAAATCAGGAAACCTTTCCATTCTTTCTATTCGAATGCATTCGGCTTCCTTGCGTTGAGTGAGGCAACTCCTTTCTCGCTTTCGTCCCCTCGTTCGTAAATACGTATAAAGAGAAAGCGTACGCTAGACATTGAAAGTTAGTTTTTTGTTGACTCTCAAGAAGTGTGAACGTACGCGGAAGAAAGACGACAGGAGAAAGTGTTTTTTTCTTGTGTGCTGGGAAAGTGGAAAGTACTGGTTCAATTGTCGCTTACATGCTAAGTAAAAGTATTAATTTGGGCTTATGGTGAATATGATGAAGTGACAGTAGGCTCCCATATTTGTAGTATAATCAAGAAAAAATTAACTGCATTGAATGCACAATAATGTGGTGACAATAAGTTGTGGTGAAAAATCGTTATGGACAGTTTCAGACTGTGGAAGTTTTACTGACAAAGAAGGATATTTGTTTGGGCTATGGAATCCTAGCTGGACTGGATAAGACATAAAAGGTACTTTTTGTATGGTCTAAAAATACTTTATTTATCAACTTGGTTCTATTTTATGCGTAGATAGTATATTGCCCTGAAATACTGTTTAGGTATGTAAATTGACTGCAGAACTTGTATTCGCACAAATAGCTATAACAAAGTTTTCGATATATTCGTAACAACTATACAATGGGTCGTGCGTTCCCTCCAGATAGGCAGTTCCGATGCTTTATATGAATGCATTTCCGTTCTTCCCCTCCTTTTCCTATTATCATTGTTTGCCATTGATCAAAAATCATTTCACTTTCTCCAGTTAAAGGCATCCCAAGGTTGTAGAATCTATAGCTTGTGCTGAGTGGAAGCTGAGGGAAGGGAAATTCTGTACTGTCTGTCCAAATGGTAATGCAATTGTTAATTCTGCTTAGCAGCAACAGCAGAGATTATAAAAAAAATCATAAAAATCGATACATAATATTTCAAAGCGAGAGCAAAAGAGCCGAGAATGCGCCATAAAGCGCGTTCCCTTTTTTAGTGAAAATAAAATAGCGACCATTCCAAAGAAAATTCATAGATGGATGGAATACAATACGCAATATAAAGAAGGGAAGGAAGGAATGATCATTTTCCCCTTTAACTGCTCACTTTTCATACTTAATTTTTTTGTGGATGATAATGGGCCACTCGCACGTAATAAGTGGGAAAGCGAACCAAGTGTTTCGTACCCTATGTGGGAATGATGCCACACTACCTAACCCCAGCTATGCTTTTGTGCTTTCCAGCGCTATTTATAACAACTAGGGAGACCGCACTAGAAAAAAATGAAACTTTTCCTGTTGGAAATGAAAGCGCTGCGCTAGGATTATTTTTTCTTCCTCTTACCAGAAAAAGAGCAACAGCCAAACTCACTTTCGTAACAATATGCGTTTCTCCGAGCTAATAGCCACGAGTCATTGGGTGCATGCATAAAATGGGAAAAGGCAGTATAATGGCAATGGCATTTACATCTACTTTTTAAGACCCATTTCAGCAAATAGGTATCATTTTCTCGCATGCATTTTCATATTCAATTCCAACTTGCACAAGCAATGCTAAACTAAGACCACCAGTGCAACGAACAGGAAAAGAAGGTTTTGTAAAAAAACAAACAAGGGAATTGTACTAAAAAAATTGGTGCTGGACTACTGGTGGGCATACATAATCAATTCCTAATACCATACTGAGGACTATATAGTTCACTCACATTCCCTTACAATTTTACTTCCATGAAATAAAAAAGTAGGTATGGGCAAGTAATAGGTCATATGAAATGGGAATTGGGAACACACACATATATCATTGTTATCATCAACCTGGAAATTGAGGCTCCCATTCCACTTATCGACATATGTGTGCAGGAGAAGAGAGGAGTTGCGCCGCACCCCCGTTAGGTTTGTTGCCCATTCATTTATTCCCATTATCGAAGCCTAATGGAAATAAACATAAAAAGAGGAAACGCTGTCATCATCATCATCTATAAATTATTACACATGAACAAGTTATTCCAGTAATAAAGGCATACATTAAGGGGGATCCATATTCCCTTGAGACTGAATTAGATTTCAATGGAATTGGAAAAGAGAAAAGAACAAGGGAAAAAAAGTTGAGTGGATGAATGGAGGGAAATTGCTCTTTTTGTTCTGTGGAACTGTTGCATACGTCAATATACTTAAGTCTATGTTTTTGGAATGATTGAGCCTTTTAATAAAAAAAATGTATGTATGTAGGTGGGATTTAATATGCTTTTGAAAGCTCTTCAAAAAACTACAAACAAAATATCATATAACTTGCATAAGTAGCTTACGCAAGAGGAATTACAAGTTACAAGCTGATTGTCTTCAACAAGGACATATACTTTAGTTCAATGAAAGGGTAAATTATTTAAAACTAGCGAAATGAATACTGTTTTGACGGCATGCTTCATACAAAGGATTGAGGACATCAAGTGGAGGATTCTGATTTGAGTGGAGATTAAATCTAATTTAGCAATGCTTAAGAAATGGTTATTGACCGAGGAACAGAACTAAGCCTGTTCAATAAAATGCCTGTTTGTAGTTTTCTATTTCATCTTTGAAGATTATGTTGTAAAAAATGATGAGCTGGGTAGTTTATGCTTTAGTAGAAAGAAATGTATGAAGCGTGAACTGGAATGTTAAGCTCTGCTAGTATTCATCCCGACTGTGAGTGAATTGAGCAAATAAACAACTTTGGAAAGGAGGGGGTCACTCTCGTCTTTTTTTGGTACAATCCATATGTCATCATTCTCTAATAAGTCATAAAAAAGACCTTACCAGATTTTTAGTTCTGACACTTGCGCCTCCTCGTCTCTGGCTCTTTTGCTTTAGCCACAATATCACAACCAGCAATCGTTTCGGTAGTGCATTTGCTAACTTTGTGTTATATGCATAGATAATGATGAAGATGATATCTTATATTCTGCCCTGTTACGGAGTGAATTTGAGATGTGGTTACTTACGAAATATGATATGATATAATTTCCTTTCATCTTCAAATCCAGAGGAAAAATATCTTTCGCTTAGTTATTCAATGTTCATCTTTTATCCCTTTTTTCATCTTTCAAGCTTGAATGATTTGCACATTTCACTCTTGGGAATATATGGAGATGTGCTTCCAGGCATATGGACATAGATAAAACATATACAGATATATGCTTCCCTCCAAATATCTATCTGCAAACGCATACCTCACGGAATTACCATCCTTCACGTTTGAAATCGATACCGTATCCGCCATCAATTTCGTGGGTCTACCACCAAGACCAACTCTATAAAGAGTCTATAATATGGTGATATTAGGGATTGAGTTAGTAATTGACAATTGCCATATCTCCAATTGAAAGTTTTGAGTGAATGAGACTGTTCAAGCTGCACAAGCCTCTTTTTCTTCTGAGAATAAATTTTAATTACTTTTATATTGAAACTATAATCCAGCTGCTCTGCAAGACTTCTATGGAACTTGTATGCTCTCAGTATTAATTTGGAGATGACGAAGTTTGTTTGGAAAGTAAATGGATGAAGCTACTCTACACTTTATACGTTCTAGATACCTTATATCTCATCGTATCGTATCGCATCTTTCACTTCCAATAATGTACATGAACCATACGTAAACAAGCTAGACTTTATTGATTCCTCATCCTTACTACCCTGGCCTGCTATCAGGGAGCGCAGATGTGTTGTTCCACTCTGTTCATAACAATTTCGATTAAGTTCTTTACCTTCTAATCTCGAACAATAAAACAGATTGGGGTTCGTGAGAAAGACGCTCAAAATAGTATCAGATGGAGAAGCTCACGTTGAATCAGTTAGTCGATAAAAACGCTACTATTTATGCGTTGTTAAAATGCTCAGATACGATAACCATGCACATCCGTCACTGAGCCCTGGACTGAAAGCCTGAAACTTTCATTCCATCAGTTCCCCCTTTTCTCGCATGAGTAACTGTTTACAATAGAATTTAAAAAAAAAGTTTGCTTTTCACTTTCCCCATATCAGGATGTTGAAGTGAAGATGAGAAAAAAGGTGGGTGGAAAAGTAAGGTAGAGATGACATGAGAGAAAATGCTGGAGATGCTTTTGCACATAAAAAAACAGGAAATTGGGAGTACCTTTAAAAGACTAAACGGTAGAAAAAGGAAAAGAGCGTCTTTTTAACACATTGTGCTATGCAATGAGGAGAGGAAAGGTCTAGGACTAGGTTTACTCCTGCCTCCAATGTCATTGCCCTTATATTTCTCCATTCATATTCACATACCTACTTCCTATAGTTTCCAAATCCCCCAAATGTTCTGTTAATCAAGAAAAATGTCCCAAAGTCTCGACTGTTTTTCGGAACGCCACAGGAAAGAAAATACTCCAGGTCTATGCTTGCCATTTTACAGCACTACCTCAAGTGAAACTTGAGCATATGAAGTTTTTGCCTGCGGTCCTTGTTATTTTAGGGGGTAAATCTTCCTTCCTTTAAAATCCTTGGTAAGAAAAAAAAAGATTTAAAAAATCATCATGGCATGAGCCGTTCTCTTTTACGTATTGCATAACATTAAAACATGTTTTGATTAGCAAAGAACCTTTCTTCAAGTCAAACAACATGGGCTTTTAAATATCTACTGAGTTAAAGTGGGGGCGAGCATGAGGGGGAAAGAACATGACAGCATTGCATGTTGTGTCCAATGACTGATAACGCCTGTCATCTTCACTGTCATTTAGTTAGTGCAGCAGTAAAAAAAGAAAGTTTTTTTTTCACTTTACAATTCCCTTTTTTGTTGTTACAAGTTTGATGTTACATACTCGGTGAGAGGGAATTTGCTCCCCGCTATCGTTACAATATCCCACGCAACTCTACAAAAAAAGATCCGAGAGTCCAAAGAAGTTGATACATGCTTTCCATTTGCCTTGCTAAACTTGTGCCGGGTGAATAAGTACGTTCCCCTTCGACGGGGCTTATCATTAAAAACACTTTTTTCCCCGAGCAACAGTAGCAGATAGCCCAGTAGTGTAGAAAACTGTCCCCAAAAAACACAGCTAGTAGTAGTAGTAGTCTCCTGTAAACTTTGTTCCAGTTGGTACTTTACATTGTGCCCGGGACTAAAGGCGAAAGTTGGCTGGGAACACCACAAGTACAGAAGCAAAATCATCAACAAAACTCTTCCAGAGAGAAAGGAAGAACTGTCTCTCTCTCTCTCTGGCTGCGCTGCTGGCTGGTCGATAGAGGGGTTGATCGTGGTGGTAGTTCGCGCGATAGCAAAACTATTCCCTTTCTTCTTCTATTTTACTTTCCCTTTTTCAAAGTACTCTCACTCGGTAGGTTTTCAGAATGAATATATATGCATTATAGAGAGCTACCATATAAAGTGTATAATAAGCAGGGAGCTCCTTCATCTCTGAATAAGTACGACAATATAGGGACCTGTGTATCTCCACTCGAGCAATAACTTCCTATAAAATTGAACACTGTACTACTTGGCTATAAGCTATCATACTCTTCATCGTAAAGCCTTTCCCATTTTCATCCTCATTTCTCCTTCTCTCCCTTTCTGGCTGCTTTCTCCTCAGAAAACTAGTGTTTCGTATAAGCCACTACTCTTTGCTCATTTTTTTGCTTCTTTCCCAAAAACATTTCCCAACCATACCCATATTCTGGCCCAACTCTTGTAAAGAGTTGAAGAAAAGGCAAGGGAAAGAAGTAGTTTGCTCGTCCGACTCCAGCCCAATGCTAAAGCCTTCATTTAACGAATTCAAGCAATAAATGCTCTATACCAAGTCATGGCATTATGATGCTCGGATTTTACTTTCCCCTCATCGACATAGGATTTTTCCTAATATGATCAGTAAACTTATGGTGTACGGAGGGGAGTGTGTTGCTGAACTGGTGGGGGTACAGCCAAGTTTTTGGCAGTGTGTATAAGTCATGGGGAGGGATATATATGGGCATCCCACAACCCACTTGCAATGAGAAAATCTTCACGGAAGAAAATCTCCACTTGCTTTGCTTTCACTTTCCTTTCAGCGCTGGCATATCCTCCTAAATAAAACATCTCATTCTGTTCTCCTAATACTTTTCACTGGATTTGTGAGCAAATCTTTGGTTTAGTTTTTGGAATAATCAACGGAGCGGAGCAGAGATGTTTAGAAAATTGGGAATTTGTGTGGCCCAGAGAAAGCAGGGTAGTTATGTGGTGGTCTGAAATGATATTCATGAGCACCATTACGACAGCATGTTACATACCTACTTCATGTTTTCAGGCAATTGATATTGTATTCAAGCCATATTATATGGGAAAATAAGGGCCTTGTAGTTTTGCTCAAGTTTGAATTTACTTGGGTTGGTCAACGTTTCCCAAAATAGTTATGATATGTTACTTGTAAACCAATTAAATAGAGTAATTCATGACATGCAAATAAAATAGTAAGTGCATTTAATATTTTTTTAAACTGTAATATCTCATTTTATTTAGACTTTTGGTGGAAAAAGGTCAAAGCATTTAATATTACAAAGTGCCACCATTTCCGGTTCATGTTTTTAAAACTGGTTGAGTCATCTTTATGCAATACATCATCACGCAATATCCGACAACATATTGAGGTAGGATCCCATTTTTCATCTCTTTATTCGCCACGGCTAAAAATAGTCTTTTTCTGCCTCTATTAGAGCATCAATAAAAGGATGTAATTTTCCCTGCCTTCGTGACCGCGAAAGGAAGTAAAATGGATCATTAGGAGACAACCTTGATGATTGCGAATACTTATGAGCTGGATGAATGACGGTGTAATAATAGACGCGCCAATTTATGCCATATCATATCACATCATCATATTTACCCCGTCGATTTCACTCCGCCATAAAAATAGACCAGGAAGGAAAGCAAATGTATCTATATGCAAGCAAGCAATCCATTTAGTTCTTGAGTCATCATCAATTTACTTTCAATCACTGAGCAGGGCTTAAATGGGTCCGACGTGACCCTCACCTTTAGAGATACTATGGAAGATCATTTATCCTCTTCCAACATCAAAATAACTTACTGACTGACTAAAATTACTTTGCCAGTACGTATACTATATCCAAAAATAACCGTTATCAAGACTGAGAAGGACACACCCTTCCGATTCAGGATATTTTTAGCCTGCTTCCTGCTCCTTTCATGTTTTCAAGCTGAGCTCCAGTCCATCTCTGTTGATCCCGACTTTGGAGAATGGAAAGATGAAGGTTTTTTTCCATCCTATTTTTTGCCTCAGATGATGCTCGGCTTGGGTCAGAGTGCCAATGATAACTTTGGGGAAAGGCTTATTTAAAATGCAGACTGCGAAATAATGCCATGCTCCATATAAACGTATCATCATTACCATTATCATTACCATGTCATCATCATATATCGCCCTTACTCCTTTCGCTGTACTTTCCCCTCTCATCCATCCCCTTCTGCTAAACACGTTCTAGTCATTAAAAGTGACAGCATGGAGGTCGTCTGGGCTGGCTCGGTGAGAGGTGTCAAAGCCAATGATGATGATGGTGATTTTCTTCTCTCCTGCAGAGCCAATTATTCCCAAAAGAGCAAAGGTTCATTCGTATCCTGTGGTTGGGACGGGTTGCATTTATACACTCTGATGAAAATGTTAAATCATATTATTGAGAATGAATTGTATCAGACTTTCATCCCGTCATGGTCGGATCTGATTTTCATTTTGGTGAGTTGGTCTGAAATCCGAAAGGAAATTAAAAATGAATCGGAAGTATTTTTCATTTATTAACAGTTCCCCTTCGCTTCTCACAAAACGCACATAGAGTAAGATGCTTTGGAACTAGTAAATGTGTTGTATTGTCACAGCTAAAAAAATGCGACATGAAATGAAAACTCGAGGGTGCTTGAATTATGTATTGGGCAGCACACCGGGTGACCGGCTCCAGTCCTAACTCAACAACCCTGACGGGTATTTTATGTTGCTGGAAGACCAGTTTTTCATTATGCTGGACGGAAGGCGGAAATCGTGCAACTTACTTTTTTATGAATGTTTCCTTCCTATTTCTTTCCGTCGTCGTTTTATGTATAGGTAATTGAATTCGTTGCAATACTTATAGGAACTATTCTGTAGTGAGTTGTGTACTGTGTCCATCTGAATTGTCATTACGCACAAACCCAAAGATAAAGTATTTTCCCTTGCTGTTGAATGGAATGACTACCTTTTTTCCACTTCTCCTGAAGAAAAACTTTTATGTGAAGGATTAAGGGGAAACGAAACAAAACAAGGAGTGTAGCGCGTTACACCATATTATGTGCTTATACAAGTCGACTTAACCCCTTCAAACAGTATCAATACATTTCGGATTCTTAGCAAGTAACGAGTGGATGAGTGGGATAATTGGCTCTCCTTCTTGCCCACGTTTATCATGAAAAGGAGGAGAAGGGGCGATAAAATAAATGACTGCATTGCATTCAAGAATACAGATATTTATCCTCTATATTTAGGCACGACATAAAACATTAGATTTTTCTATGACAAACGACAAACTTTGAGCCAATGTCATAAGCTAAATAAGATTCCCTTATTAGGATAGGAACAAAAAATACTACGCATTTAGTATTAATTTACTAATTGTATATAAAAATACGACGTTCGAAACGCATTTTTTCTTGTAAATAAGTCGACATAAGGGATACAATAATGCAGTAAGTAGCTTCTTGCACAATTTTTTTCTACATCCTTTACGACAAAACAAGACAGAACAGCAATGAAATGACAACCAAGTCATATCGCTTACTCAACCGGAGAAAAGAAGAAAAAAGGCTTATGAGAAGCAGGTATAGCCAAAGCACTTGTATTTGTTCTCATGAAGACACAAGTTTACCTTATTTTTCTCCCCATTATATAATCTTGATGGTTATGGGGGGATCCTTCCTTTACAAGAAAACTAAGATGACTCCATCCAGTCTGATAAAAATGAGATCGTAACTTGTCCAAAAATAATACGTTACATACATAAAGGGAAATATAATGCGAGTAAACCACACAGAAACCGGAGCGAGAATAGTAAGTAAGCTCATGCATATAGTATTACTCGCATGCATCATTCATGATCATGAAACGATAGCATATCGTCGGGAATGAGATAGAAGTAACGCTCACCTTTTTCCCTACCTTTTTCCTCCTGCCATTTCCGGTCTGCCTGTTTTGAGCCGGTACTCCAATAAATTCCCTTAATTCCCTTTCTTTTCCGTTTGTCTTACCTGAAAAGGCAGACACGTAACCGTTCCCTTTTTTTCTCGGGAAGACAGGTAAGTAAATGCATACAACAGGGGAAAAAAAGTATTATACATGCATAGAAAGGGTTTCTCCATCTCATATTTAGGTAGCGTGCTGCCCTTAATGTATGCGTAATCAAATCAACAATATAATACCACGTCAGACTTCAGTCTAGTTTCCAGCCCATGCAAAAGTGGCCAAGCATCATTCTTTTCTGGAATTGTTTATTTTAGCGTGTCGAGTTGTAAGCTGTATTGTTGTAACTGATTTACTGCACAAAAGAACTTGGGGGCTCATGTGAAAGCTTACATGTTGTAAGCATTTATCTGATTTGCGATTTCCCTCTTTTTACGATAACAACGTTGTCGTTACATAGTGTCGGTAAGGGTCTTTGCTTGTGTTTAGCCAGTGATACGATACAAAAATGCCCATCGGATGCTCCAAGAGCATGAATAAACAGAAAAAGTCACTCGAATAAGTGATGTTCAAATGTTAAGTTTTGTTGGAGGGAATAATTTGAAATTCTCATCGTTGAAGGTAGATTCGGGCTATGTTAGTGATCTGAAATTTTTTTTTCTTTTTTTTTGCAAAATGCTTCTTGTTTTGAGCTTCTAAGGTTAAAATAATCATTTTCAAATTTCGTTATTGTCGTCTTATGTCTCAATTTAAAGTCTATACAATTTTTTAAAGCATTCTGTAAGTAAATTGCATAAGAAGATTGGCTCTTCGTTTAATTGTTGATGCAAAACTATCAACTAGCACAAAAGTTTGCAAATTTTCGAAACAGAATGACAATAAAACGGTGAAGTTGGTTGAGCAAGAAAGAGAAATTAAATGTCAATGAACAACTTAAGAAAAATGGATCAAGAAACCCCAGTCCTTGCTCCAGCCATTTGCATACTTATGTGTACACGTCTTTGCTCAAAACATAAAAAATGAAGAGATGAAGATGATTGTCCACAACTGGAAAGGAGTTGATCTTGGTATAGTTAGACAGGACATACGGAGATGGGCGTGTTACAGCTATAAAATTATATTATATATACAAGATTCCATTAAAAATTTGAGCTTGTAAATGAACCACCTTCCAATAATCGATTTAGCTGGAAGCAAAAAAACTTCTCTCTAATGCACCTATATGCTTTCTCCTATTTTTCAGGCAAGAGTGAAACGATCCGGATCGAAGGATTCGCAGTGAAGCGGTGGCAGTCAAGGAAGTAAGAGCTGGAGTGGCGTAGTATTCGTTTGGAGAAGAATTTGAGAAGAGCGTGGATTCGGATTTCGTTTCGTGTGATGTGATGATAGCGGTGTGAGGTTGGTGGTGAGAAGCGTTCAAGAGTGTTGTTAAAGTACGATAGTGGTCCATTATTCTAGGTTGGACGTGGCTGCCTGCGTAAAGTAAAAGTGTGCGGTGGATGCTGTAAGCGAGTTACGGAAAGCCGGCTGAAAATCCCGGGGATATTTTGCACGTTTCACTACGGAAGAGTGCGAGAGCCGAGAAAGGGTGGAAAAAGAACATTTTTTCCCCTTCAAATCATCAGCTTATCTCTGTCACGTAAAGGAGAAGCCCATCTTTTGTTAATTTTATTACCCTCACGCGCCTCCAAACAATCAAATTAAAAGGGGAAAGTTCCACTAAAAACGTACCAAAATATTGGAGGGATATATCTGGACAGGACTACCACCGGTACAAATTGTAAAGCAAACGATCTGACTTTGCTGATCTCAGTCTGCACATGAACTAGATATAAATCCTAATCATCAGACAAATCATAGGATTACCATTCCTATCTGTTCTTTTGTTCTAAAATTTTTACCTGAAACTTACTCCGTCAAGATGGCTGGATGTTGTGGACCCAAATGCTCAAAGGCTTTCGTCATATTTTTTAATATTATATTCTGGGTAAGTCAACCAGTCATATTCCCATTGTCCTCTTGTCAACTTTCCCTTTCACAAAAAAAAATAGATTTTTTGGAGAGATTCCAGAAAGCAGAGAAAGCAAAATGACAACAAAATTTTAAATATACTCAACAAGATACTCTCATAATCCGAAGATATACGGTATAATGGAGTAATATTCTTGAATCATGCTGGAGGAGCGGAGACTATGAAATAAATAGTAACTGGACCGTTACACCACTGACGGCACCCATATTCACCATCAACCAATATAATATAACCGTACCCATTATTGTAGTTCATAATAACTGTCCAACCTATTCCGTTTTATATGCAGCCCTTCTGCATTTATCTTGAGCGGAACACATCGTAGAAAAATGGATTTTTGTGGCTGAGGCTGCACATCATCATGTGAACGAACTTATTATTATTATTACGAGCTTCAAGCACGATCCCAAGTACACTTTGGCATTTCACTGTCTCCAATACAGGCCGCGAGCAGGGAGAAAGTACCTAATCTAAAATTCCAACAAAAAAAACCTCTAAATGGGAGTATCCTATGTTTTTACCCGCGTTCGGAATTTTTCTCGTGTTTTTACCTCATTCCATTCTCCAACATTGTTATATGCAGAGGGTAAAGTACTGAGAATTTGAGAAGATCACGTTAATATGATGGAATTATAGGTCGAAGTAGCGGGGTGTTTAGTTGAGAATGATGTAGAGGTCCATGTGTGATTCATTTATTTCTGACTACACTGAGCAATGATCACTTTTTAGACTAACCTCAACATTAAAACTACAGAATTAACCTGATTTCATTGCACTTTCCCCACAAAATACTTATATAATCCGAACGTGAGCCTAAAATTATTCAATCCCATCTGTCAGAAGCAGCCCGCGATGGCAGCGATAGGTTAGGTCCATGAGAAGGATACTCAAATTCCCTCTTTTCCGCTAAAGATTACCATCGCCATTATTATTATTCACCCAGTTTTTCTCATCGCGATTCAATGATTTTTAGAGCTTTCACCGAACTCTCGTGATGATAAGGTGGGGTTTATGGTTTATAGTAGTGTTCCATTAAAGAGCACCAAGCAATAAATTGTTTTCATGCATGCATGCCCCCTTTCTCCCAGAGTTGTCCATAGGTATGACTGCCTCTATTGAAAGGCTGTTACATGAGTGGGCATATTATTCTTCTGAAATAATGTAATATGATCTAAGGAATATAATATGCACATCCCCGAGAAAGGGAAAACCAAATGAATTCAACTTTCACCAGCCTTTTGCTATCCTCCCGGGACTACTATATCATAACAGATAATACACCTTTGCCAACTGACAAGAATGAGAGGTAAGTAAAAGTCATGGAGCAGTCATACATAGAGCTTCAATCATAACTATAGTGGGAGTTTCAGCTTGACCTTTTAGGCCCACACACATAGTCTATTTCGAAGATAGAATTTCTGTAGAAGGGGATCTGAGATCATCAGAGAAGAAATAAGCTCCATGATGATAAAGTGATTTAGGGCTTAAGATAAAACTTTCCTTAAAAGAAAGGGGAAATCAACAGGCGGAAAATGCCGAGAGGGAAAGGTGAACAGGAAATATTATGATCTGTATTTATTAACGGGGAAAGAAAGAAGGATTATATGTTCCTTGTTATTTTCATCTTAGGAGAGGGAAAGTGAAAGTGAGAAAGTGATGCTGCTCTGTGTTGTCGTTATTGTTGTCTTCTGGTGAAAGTTATCTATCTCCCACTGATTACTTATTTCCCTTCCCTGCTCCTTACGTCCTAGTAAATCCTAATCTGAAGTGGCTTGTTTGTTTGTTTAGTTCTCAGGGTGTGCGATGGTAGCTCTGGGTGTGGTGCTCCTTTATGATCAGGCATACAGCGCCTATTTCACCATGCTCACTACAGCCGCCTTGCCACAAGAGATTGTCCAGTATACTGCCTTTGGTTGCATTGGCTTAGGTGGCTTCATCCTCTTTGTTGGATTCTTTGGATGTTGTGGAGCTCTTCAAGACAGCAAATGTATGCTCGGCACGGTACGTAAAAAATAATATTTTTTCTTCTAGATTTCTACCAGAAAAAAAAGCGGAACTCACACTGACAACTTGCAAGGAACCCCGGCAGAGATGTATCTCCTTCGATATGTTCAGATTTGCCTTAAAGATAGAGCTTTGGAGAGAAAAACAAACACATTTTTTTCTACTGAATTGTAACAAATGTCTTCATGAAAGGGGAAAAATGCTTTCACGTTCTGTACGTTTCCTCCTCCAATCCATCCATCCCTAATTTATGTAATTTACTGTCAAACATTTTTTCCTGTTTCCCATAATGTTTGTCTTTTTAGGATTTTCGACTAAAGAATGGAGATTTTTGGAGGTATATCTGAAACATGATTTTTTATACTTGGGTAGGATTACGATATGATTATTGCGTGTGTGGCGTGGGATGCATTAATGGTATGAATACGACTTAAAATAGCTTGTGTTTTTTACAAATAGCCTCCTACTTCCTTCCTTTCACTCATCCTTGATGTTATATTTAAAGCTGGGAACAATGGTTGGAGGAAGTAAACCTGGGATCCACGTAACCTGTACATTATATGAATGCGGATTGCGTGGTCATACTTTAATTAGATGAAAGCCGTTTTTTGTCTACCATTGCGTGGGCAATTTCAGACTAGGGATGATGATGTCATATCATGTTTTATTCATGGAAAAGTGTCGTCTTTATTGTAATTGTTTCCGTACTTCTATCATTTGTTAATAGGATTGTGTGGGTTTTTTGGTATTGTGTAGTATGTGTTCTGCCTCCTACTTGTCTTCTTGGTGGAAGCCGCAGCAGCTCTCTTCTGTCTCTACTTTCGGTTTTACTTCCCTCTTGAAGTACGGTCAACTCTGAAGACAAAGTTGGAACGGGAATATAGCGAGCCGTTGAATGAAGTCTTTACGGAAGCTTTGGATTTTACTCAATATGAGGTAAAGCATGGAAGGATTTTACTGAAATTAAGATTTATCATTTTCAGAGAAAATGTAATGAAACATTAAGTTAGCTGGTATAGTAGCTTGAATGCAAGAATATGAAAAAAGAGTTCCTTCATTCAATCCTGACAGAAATGGAAATATCTGCAATTTTATTTTATTGCTCACAACATAGTCAACCCATCAGAAAATCTAAAGAACTTTCAGCATCAATTCTGACAAAGAAATCTTTTATATACCGTTGAACTTAAAAATATGATTGAGCAGGTGAACAGAATCCATAAATTGACATGAAGCAAAGCTAGATAAAATGCTACCCAAATTATTTGGGCGTCTCCAATGAAAAAGAAATCATTATTTTAATTGTTTGCCAAACTACTTCCTATTCAGCAACTTGACAAAAAGCCGTTTTTATTATTGCAAAAAGATCCAAAATATAAACTATGGAGAAAGCTGTAGGCAAACATTCATTGCAATGTTAGATTACCTATTTTCCAGCTAATAGAAAAAATGGATAGAATTGCTACGTAAACATTTGTTTGAATGGGAGGGAGCAAATTTGGTGAAGACTTACCAAAGCACTTATGAAATGACATTATTTATTGTCAGTTTTTTGCCATATCTCAAGGTGCAGGTGAATCAATAGGAAAGATGATAATTGATAAGGTTGTCAGGATGTCAGTCAAATCCATTTCAGAAAAGAGAGAAAGTAAAGAAAGGGGAAAATATGTCTGTCATTCGACCGTTCAGTGTAGAGCCTATAATTTGATTATAATCCAATACCGAGATATATGATATGATTTGGATTTTGTTTCTCGCAGTTGGAATGCTGTGGAATTGAGAACTACCAGGACTACGTTCACAGTAAATTTTTGAACAAGACCATGGCCAAAAATCAGTATCAGCCAGTTCCCATTACTTGCTGTGTTCAAGATAAAAGTCAGGAGGTAAGAAAGAATCTGTTCTTCATCAATACTTCATCATTGTCAATTACTGCAATATTTTTTTTTTGCTGTGAGATACATATTGCTTGGCCAAATAGTTGCAATTCTAATCAATAATAATGTCATTTGTCAGTGGTTGCAAGAGTACCCGTGGAAAGAACCGAAACCCAAGGACCCAGCAAAATGCCATGCTAGTGACCCAATGGAATTCCAAGGCACATTGAACGAAAAGGTAAGCCGACTAGTGAAATCTGAGAAATGTGAAAAATGAAATATGAATGGATTTGTCAAAATTAAAACTTTTGAAACTTTAGGGATGCTGGACGAAATTGAGCACGTGGTACTTTCTTCATAATATCATTTTGGCAGGGACCACTGGTGGATTAGCCCTTTTCCAGGTGAGTAAATCGCAATAACTTAAGTAGTACTTTTAAACATTAAATGTTAATGTTGATCTATAGCTTATAAGTACTAACAATGATTTTACTTTGCCTTCCCCTAGATTCTGGGTGTGGCGTTTACCATCTGTCTGTTCCGCAATATTGGGGAAGAAGCTTAGCAATTAGAGCCCCGTGAAGCATACATGTTTTAAAATGCCAACCATGATACAAAACTAACAAAACAACACCTTACATTACAAACAACCAAAGAGATGGAATCCTTTTATAGCAGAAGTGGTACCTTGTTCCAAAAAAATGAACGACATCACACACCAATCAATAATGCACATTTTCACGTTATATCCATTATTATTCAGCGTGCACTTTTTAAATGTGGTTTCAAACAAATGGCTGCTATACATATATTGTTGCTGTAAATATATTACTTAATGTAAAAACATATATTTATGAACTAACATGCATACTTAGTTTGCAGTGCAGTTATACTCAGGAAGCTTTTAACACAAAAAAAAACAATATTGATGCTTTTGGTACTATCCAGTAATCCGTTTTTAATAATTAACCAAGATAAGGAACAGGTACTCTCATTTTTTGTTTGGGGTACTTGGCTGAATGTTGAATACGTTATGATAAGACCAACTTCAATTTCCATTTTTAAGGCCAATGTTTAACAATTGAATTTAGGAAGTTGTCACAAAAAAAATTGATATAACAGTTTAGAACAAAAATAAAGACTAGAGACCTGTCTTTCCTCAAATGTAAAGGTTTATGAAGAATCGACGTAGGGGTTAAAATATTTCCATTTTGTCATACATAACAGTAATTACGTTTGTAATGTTGATAGTTGATGCAAACTAAGCTCTTTTTACACCAAAACAATTGCTAGTACACTTACTATAGTCCTCTTCCGATTGCTATATGAAAGGATTCCCACCTACGTATTATAAGTTTTGGGCATTTAACTATCATTTGTATACTTCACGGCGATGATGATGATGCTAGGATGACGATAAACCAAAGAAGGAAACTTTGACCTATTCACATCTTTTTTAAAAGGATATATACTCACTCACACTCACACACAAACTAACATATATTCTACAAAACGTGTACAATCCAATGAAAAAGATAATTTTTACATGAAATCGAGCGATCACCAAAATGTTTATATCCTCACTTTCTTACTCTGACTTTCTTTTGTAAAAACAAATTTCGTCACTACTTTCGGGATTACTTTTTTAATAGAACTTGTAAAGTCATGTATTTTTGTACGGGAAATGGGGGGATGGAGAAGATGATCTCATATGAAAGCTTTAAGTTTACGTTAAGTTGCAAAACTGTCGATAATTTTTCTGTTTGTAACAGTTTCTTCTCCCGAAGTACGCATAAATTAATGTTTAGGTAGGGCAAGTATGATAATTTTAAGTTTGCTTGAACGAACAGTTCCTAATTAAATGATAATGGCAGTATTTATATTTTGTTCCTTGAGTAGTGAATGAGAGTGATTGGATAACGTGAGTTGAGAGGATGATGGTGACACACTGGAGAGAGAAGTAATTATTGTCATGCTATTTTTTTGTATAGAAGTAGCCTATCTTTTTTAGGAAGGCTGTCTAATGCGTTGAAATGCTTATTGAAAGAAAGAGAAAGAAGGAAAAATAAAATTATTGACAAGGTTTTTTTAGCAATTACGTATAGGTAATTATGAAGTGTATGAAATACATTAAGCTATGATACATTAACAGTAAGTCAACGCAGGAGCTGAGCTGTCCAGTGGATGCGGCACCTGACAAAAATGCCAAGCAGTGTTGTGAAATGCCCGTTTGATAATAAAAAAAATATTATTTAGGGTGTATCCGTAGTTCTTAGTGTTTATCTACTTACTCTATAGCTATAATATATTCATTAATTAATAGTACTACATAACGTTTTTTCAAAATGTTAGAAGGAGACTATCAACTTTACTAAAAGATAAGGATACAAGTTTGTTTGGCAATGCTACAAACTTAAATGAGCAAAATTGGAGGCTAAAACTAATCTGTACATTTCTAATATTTAGATTCATCTTTATATACCCTATACAAGGCTAGCTTTATACTGTTACTGGGAAAAATTATAAAATGAAGTTAACTATTGATAAGCGTGGTATTTTAAATAAACTAGCTGATCAGGTGCAATGTTGTAACGTGTAGACCAATCCAATTAAGTAATCTCATTTTTTTATTCCAGTTTGTCAAATAGGTATACAAGCCGATTTGTGTTGTGCTGTTTGTGAACGATGAACGCTTGTGTCCAAGTCTATAAGTTTTCATATGTTTCTTTAGAATTCGAATCCATCTTTAATAATTTCTGTAATTACTTTATTGTCTGTTTCCAAACATTTTATGATAGTCAAAATCAAAATTTTGGGAAACATATTAGTTGCAAGAATCCTAATTGAACTATGTATATCTGCTTGACAGATGAACTTTGCCAAATAGACTTCAACCCTAAATGTAGATACCATATTGATAGTTGCTTAACTATTCCTTAGCCTAATTATATCTCTGCTCTCTCAATCGTAAATACTGTGTGTGATGGATTTAATTTTCTACCCTGACAAAAAATTTATATAATAGAGTTTTTGCTCATGAATGGTTGTGTAGTGAGTACATGGTTTAGATAAGATGACTTAAGATTACAGACTCTCAGTCCGCAACACCCCAACTCTTCCTTTTCAATGTAAAAGTGAAGTGAAAAGGATTAGGGGGAGGATGACGATGAAGTAATTCATGGCCACTGTTTGCATATAGCTTTACGTATATCCGTACTTTCCATATGAACTACATACATTCGTACGTACATTTTAATTAAATTAGAATTTTAAATGCCAATTTAAAAAATATATATGATAATATGCAAACTTTCAATTATTCAGGCCAGCAAGCAGTATTGAATCAAGTTTTAATTCGAATTTTAAACCTGTACATATTTATGATGGTGAAATATGATGTTGTTGCTATTCTTATTATTATGATGACTTTTAATAAATTTTAATAGAAACTTGTACTTGTACTATTAGGGTATGATGACTCCAATAAAAAATGTGTTTGAATGTTTTTTAATTAAAAAATAATAAATGCTGGTTCCGGTGACGGTAGCCCAGTTAGATTGATTTCTCTCCGTGCATATCTACATATGTCGTAGTCATCCCCACTCCCATTCAATCCAAATTGGGAGGAAATGAACAGAATTGGTTTAGCTAACCGAGGATGGCATGCAATATTTTGCATCATTCATGAGAATATCAAGATTATGCTTCTGTGCTATTCGATGCCTGGTATAGGTATGGCTGGACTGAAATGAATTATATTTTGAAAACTGTAATTTGCTAAAATTCAGTCATATATGCTTATTACTCTTGAATGCACTCGCCAACAAAGCGGAACAAAACTTTTCATTAGATAACAATTTCTCCCCTGTCATAAACAAACATTAAAGATAATTTCCAATTTTTACCATTGCCATTATTATGAAAGTCAATGCGTGTCCGAGTTTATAGTTAGGATGCAGTTTATATCTTTTACGCAAGAATTAATTATTGAGCCGCTGCTCGATGCAGTAAAAATAGCACTTGGGCTGAAATGTGGGTTTGTTTGTTAGTTTACTTTATTCACGGTCACGCTTGCATTCATCTATTCAGTTTCATATTCATATGTGTCCCTAGAGAAAACTTGATTTTCGACAGAGGAGACTGACTGCTGTTTGTTTCTTCAAGTTACATCTTCGTGCTCATCTTCATCTTTCTTTATCATTAATAATGAAAAAATAAAGAATTACACAATTTATCATTTGTTGTGCTAAGAGCAGCCTACCACTTACATCAGATCAGAGCAGACCACCGTTGATGCTGATGATGAGCCTTTTTTCAGTGATCAAATTAATTTGTTGGAATGAGGTTTTTGGTAAAATTGATTAATGTAGTTATAGTATGGTTTGGTGGAGATTTTCATTTTCTTCTGCAATATCAATTTAACTGGTTGCACATACGGAGCGGAGTGGTATTTACCGTGGATTTGAAGAAGGGCTTCTACGATTGTTTGTGAATGATTTCAGTTGTAGGTTTTATGAGTGGTTAAAGTTAATCAGCGTCGTAAATCGGACAATTTCATATTATGTGGTGTGACCATTAAGGCAATGGGATGAAGATGTTAATGTCATAGATGGTTTGGTGCGTAAACTCACTTATTTAAGGTGACTGTGTTTAGGATCTTATAAAATGTTAAATTTCACGATTTTTTAATCTTTAACTATTTCTACGTTTGTACATGTACGTTTTATAACAATGCATTCCTGTTTACTTTAAATACGGTACGATCATTTTTTAAAGAACTAATAAAAGATATAGCAAAAAATACAAACACCGTATTGTACATGACAATGACTACTATAACAGAACAGTTTTTAACAGAAATCTTAATCTCTTCAATATACATCAAATTTTAATATTAATAAAATTTCTAAAACGACTTTAACTTAGGAGTAGATCAGATGCATTCGATTATGATACATATTATTGTGTAACAGCTTTATCTGCAGGGTATTTATACATGCACCTACCCATATAATGCAACCTTCAAATCGTATCAGCATCCCCAACTCAGGTTTAACAACCAAAGTTTTAAAAACCGAACATGTTTGCACGAAAAATCGTTTTTTTTCTTCTATAAAATCCGGTACAATTGTATAATTTATCTAGTAATGATAAGTTCAAGCTTATTCCCTGATGATTGTTATAAACTAATTATAACATGTTTTTCTGCCAAGCAGCAATCCAAGTTGACCCGGATTTTATATTAACTCATCAGTATTATGTGTACTTTTCATTATGCCTATTTCACGTATCTACCTCTGCACTAAATCTAAGGGTATTAGCCAATACTCTTAGGTAATTTTTAATCATCAATGAAGTTTTAAACAGCATTTTACTGAGTTCTTCTTTCTAGTATCTAGCATTAATCAAATGATTACTTTTTACTGACATTTACAATTGTTTCAGTAGACGATGCCTTGAATTCGGAATCCGGAGTTACCTTAATGATACCACGTTCTTCTCTTATGTCAGCAGTCAGCATTAACTGCAAAAATCCAAAAATTACAAAAACTGCAAATCCTCATTTACATTTTTCTCTCGTCATACCACACGAAATGTAAGAATGATATTGAATAACGCTACATATTCGGTAAAGTAGTTGTGCGTAAAATGAAAGATGCTAGCAGAAAGCTATATCAATGAAATGGTGAAAAACAATAAAAACATATTTTCGTAGCATCCATTCTGCATTTTGAATATGTTTCTCAAAAGCAAAAAGGGGGCCTTCAAACTAATTTACCTTTTTTACTTCGGATCATGATGAGCAAAAAATAGTGCAATGAGAATGATGTAGGGCAACGCAGATCGTATCACTGAGCTTAATATAACTTTTTCATTACTTGTATGCACACGTATATTACGTAGGCATTTATAGACTGCGGGCAAATATTATTTAATTAAGATATTCAGTTTTCTCTTAACCTTAAAGCGTCGGCGTACTATCGGAGCCTTATTACAAATGAAATTCAATAAGAATTTTCTCCCTGTAAAAAAATTACAACATATTTTTTAAAAAAAGTCTACAGATGGTTATTCATCATCATCATCATTTTCCAAAGTATTACTGAAGGTCAATAATTAGTCGGTACCTGCCAGTCTAGTCTATAATCAAATGGCAAAATTTTTATTGATGTGAATCATCTTCTCTTGACTTATAGGCACTAACTTCGCATTAAAAGTGATTTAATTGCGTACTGTGGAAATGTATTTTATGCAAAATATTATTACTTCATGAAAACGATGATTTCATATCTGAAAATCTTTTTTTAAGTTCTGATCTGATGAGTGAATGATAGAAAGCTAGCGGATGAGCTAGGTGATTTTATGATTTAATATCACATCACGTACATTCCAAAAAACTATAATAATAGAAACAAATTATAACCATTTGTAGCACAGGTGCATCCATTTTTGTGTTTTACTGGTGAGGTCTTTAAAATTCCTGATGTAACAACAAGAAATTGAAAGCACATTTTAAGGCTGATTGACCAAGTTGAAAATTTCCCTTTCGAAATTAAGTGAATCTAAATGATTGTTAGGTGAGTCCAAATGAGAAGATGAGATTAGAACGATTTGATAATCAGAATGATTGATGTTTTGATAAAGGTTCGAGTTGAGAAATGGCTCAAAAGCGTGATATATTTGTAAAATAATGACACGTGTATCAATTTTCCAAAAATAGCTTAATCATAGGGGTGAATTATCATGTGTGTAGATACTCATTTCATGATGATGAGGAATTGATGGTGACCTAAAGCTTCAAATTGTCAACTTCCTTTTCACGTATTGAAAGCGGTGTCGCAATACAAATATTTTCGCTGATCTCGGCTCAAGAAGAGGGAAATCAGCAATTATTTTTATGGTTCATTTTCTCCCAATTCAAATAGCATCCAAAGTCCGTAATAACAAACTACTGCTTAAACTATCATCAAATAACCCTTCTGAGTTTGCTCACCTGCCCTTAAATCACTTTGCAATTGGATGTGACAGCGACAGCCCATGTAAGTTCCTTGAGGCTAGTTAAAGTATAATCAAGTTACGTAAATAAAAGAGAGGGACCTAAATGACAAAAAACTTGACAACTTTCTTAAATCTGAGCAAAGTTCGAAATATTTCACGAAAGTGCAACCCGGTGCATTGACTTGAGATGAATGTGTTTCAAACTCTCAATATGACTGACTCGAGCCTTACAAACAAAATGGAATGGATGAATGAATCGGGACAATGAATTAAAAAGGACCATTTCCTCCGATGAACAGTTAACACAAGTTTTTGTATCAATAAAAGATAAAAAGGGAGAGAGAGCGAGTTTTACCTTCTAAACTTCTGTCTTATAAGACCCATGTATGTGTACAGAGCACACACACTCTGTAATTATTTCTACAGTTTAAAGATGTTTCAAAACATTGTTTTTTTTGAAAAAATATATCATTGACGAAACATGCGCTTGTTATATGTGAGGAGAAGAAAACGGAATTGTTTTCAAATTGAGAATTCATACGCCCACCTTATACTAGCTTTTCGAGAAAACTTACGAATTTACAGCATTTATGTACACATTGAAATAAAAACTGAAAGTGACAGACGTACTTTTACAGCCTCCCCCAATTACGCACATTACATAAAACTATAGCTTATAAAATTAGCAAGCCACCTATATTCTCCTTTCCTATTATTTTAATGTAAATTGTGCACAGATATAATTCTGGTCTTGCAGGAGGACCTAGTATTAAAAGAGTGACTTAACATGTACACGAATCCATCCGTATCATTTAATTAGCTGCAAGAGACGCAGCCGTCAGCACATGTAGTAACCATTGTGTGTAAAATGGAATGACAACCAGCGAAAAATAGTAGGACAAGAAGTAGGAGACACCAAAAAAAATCTGTAGTGGAAAGAATCAAAAGTAATCATCGCATGACAAGGCAAATGTTTTACCAGCCCTTACAACAATTCCTACAAACAATGCAATAAAAACTCCTTTCCTTTTCATTTGGACAGAAACCACAGAGGGGCTCAGGGGAAGGTGCACTTGGCTGAATCCAGGTGGTCAGCTTCAATCATGACATCATTGCCACAGATATACACCTCCTATTTATATAGGACCTGCAGCATTCCTCAGATACAAAAGGGTCCTGCAATGCCGGAAGATAATACTTCCATTCCAAAAGCATTATTACCGAATAATGCAATGAATTGCTCTAAAACGCTAAAACATGCACAGCCAAACACATTCTTAGACAGAGTAAATTAAATGGACTAATGTTTCAATTCATGTCATCCCTTCATTGAACGTGCTGAATGGGCTCCTACTCGTTAGTGGGCTAAGAAACCGCAGAAAAAATGAGATTGCAGGACAGGTGAAATGATGTGATGTTATTATAAAAAGATTCACCTATTTATGCAGACATTCCTATTATTACATACTACTTATTTATTATTAGAATGCAATTCCCTATGCATATATGGCAATTTTCATTCATTGAGCGATTTTGTTCGTTCTGTATAAAGGGGATGAGGAATGTATAACTGTGAGAGTGAGCTGATCTCGCCCATTTCTCCTTTCTTGTAAAAAATACCCTTGAATGGATAAAGTTTTTTTGGTCTAAAAGTCTGATTGTTTGATTTGATTGTCTTGTGATGATGATGATGATGATGATAAATTGTAAATTCTTTTTTAAGAAGAACTGTAGCTTACTTTTTCGTCTATATTTATGCCAGTTTTGTGGTGAATTTCAACATTTTCGTTGGGATAATTTCTAGCCCATTTTATTTGTCAAAAATAATTTGGGATGCAGTTCGTGCATAAAAATGTTAGATAATCCGAACTAAGCAATCATCAGCATCATCATCTGCATCATTCTGCGTTTTTTTATCTTTAAAGCAAATAAATAGACTTGGCTAGAGCTACGCAATGCTCTGTTTTGCTGGTAATTTGCTCATTTATGTGCGTATTCTGAACTTACTGACTCATTAAAATGTAGCAAAAAAATCAATGTTTGAGGGCCTGTAAAGATGCATATCTAACTATAGCAGCCCCTTCCTCAAGTCGTTGATTTTACGCTGGTATATGCACTGTCCTATAACGACATATTTTCAAGACGGTATCAACCACGGCTAATGACAACTCGTCATTGTCGGTCCTATGCTTGGGATGGAATCATAACGATTCTTCGAAAATCAAGGTATCAATTTAAACAAGAGCATAACCTAGCTGGGATTAGTTGCCACTAATTCATGCTCTTTTTATTCGCTCCGTTCGATTATCCCCTTTGTTGCATGCACACGCCCCACGAATTCTACCTTTTTTAAATGGGCTGTCGATGAGTGCCCCACTGTCTCGAGACAATCTTAACCTCCAATGCCATTTTTTGTGGAATGACCATTGACTTTGGCTTTGATTGATCAGAGAGCATAATATAACATCAGATAATGTTTGGTCTGCTTTTGTGGGGAACACGAACTGTCATTGCTACCCTTAACAAATTACATGGTAGATAATATTATTATTTGGAGTTTCATTTCATTCATAACAGAATGCTATGCAGAGTGGAATTCTCCCTTGTAATTATAACTTCCCTAATGGAAGTCTTGTTATATGATATAATATGATTTTGTGTTTATGATTTTCTTATTTGATTATGAAACGTGGTTGGTCAGTGTACTTAATAGAGTTAGCGGTTGGTCTTCGTCAATCAAGCATGCCTAAAATTCTTTCACTTTCATCCTAAACAATACATCGCGGTCGTGAAAAATATCAAGGCTAATACTGTGTGTACACTCATTAGCGGAATATAATGATGATAATGGGTAATGGCAGACAACCTTATAATAAATATCCTCGATATTTTTGCAAAATTTTGTATGGACTGTGTAGCACTTAACCAAACATTAGTGTGCAGGTACATCCTAAGCATTTCATTTACAATAATATCTGTATTTTTTCCCTAAATTTTTAGACCTAACGGATGTCTCATTTTCGGACTTTCCAACGTCTTTGGTATAATCCCTGCGGGGAGACGTCTATAATTACTCATTACCGGTATTTCGAAATTAGTGATAATCTTCGGTGCCTCAGATTAACCCAACTGTTTCAAGCTATAAACTATTCTATTAAATAGTTTAAGACTATGTTTCAACCATTAATATTCTGTCTGCACATTTTTTGCGATAACAAGCAACAAAATCTCAGCTAATTTTGACTACCTATCCCGATAGTTCTATATTGTGCCATATATGCCAAAATACTGATAATAAATTCATAAAAAGGGTTGCACGAACCATGAACCCTTGCAACTTGCTACTAGCCAGCATCCACGAAAGAGATCTCATCATATCATCTTCACTACCCTACCCTCACGAATTACTACTACTACTTTTTACGTAAGTAAAAATAGGAATGCGCAAGAACAAACGTAAAAAAAACAGAATGATTTGCTGATGATCATCCCCACACCACTATTATCAGCAGTAGCATAATAAGTTTAAATGGTGAGATTAAAGGGATAATACAGCACAGTTGCAATAAATAGAATCGGGATGAGGAATTATGCTGATGATGAGGTGCATTATACATACACAAACGATGTAGTTGTTCTACACATGTTCGTTCCTCTTTTCTTCTGTGAGAATTTTTCGCAAAGCTATTTTTGCAAAGCATATAGCCCCTTCCATTATAAGGTCCTGCTTCTGCTTGTTTGAAGCTGCTGCTTAATCTCTTTGTTGCAAGCGTGCCCCACACACACAGATTTTTTGGTATGAAAAGACAGCGTGACAGTTAGTAAGTCAGTTTTAGAATGGTGAGTGCGGAGTACGCTTCATTCATATAAGGAGGAGGAACACGATAAATGTTCCCTTACTGAACAACTGTTACTGAAAATCCTTATTTTATTGCACTGAAGAAAGAAAGCAATTTTGCACACCGTCCTTATCATCCCCACTTTTGCTCCGTCTGGTAAAGCCTTATTGTTGCTTTTGGGGTTTGACGGTTCACGAGACATTCAGTCAGAGTTGGGTTTTGTGGTAAAAAGAGTTTCTGATCCTTCTGAGAAGGATGGAAGGGATCCTCATGGCTTTGACTGATGTGATATCATTGTCGTACAAGTTTCAAGAAAAAAGTGCGTGAGAAGGAAAATACAAACGATATGAAAGTAGACTTACTGACACCTACACCACCTTTTAGCCAATTTCCTCCAAAACAACAAGAAAACCTGTATTTTCGATACATATTGCAAAAGTAATATATTTTTTAACATCGCATTAGTCAAGCATTGCGATTTTCTCCAGAACTTCAGATAGAAAGTATCAAAGAAACCTACATGCAAATAAATATTTGCTAATAGTGAACTCTGAACTTTCTATCGAATGAACAAATTAATAACCGTGCCGCACATGGATAATGAGGAGATTGAAATCTGCAGCAGTACACCGGTCAATCTTTACCGATAAGGAAAAGTGCCTACCAAAGTTTGTGGAAGTGAATTGAAACCTAAAGTTCTATACTCTGCACTATAAAAGTATAATATTAATTGAGAAGATTTAATACTCAAAAGTGAGCCCTCCGTGTGGAGGAAAATACGAGAGCACGAGTTCTCATACCTCCCTCCACCCTAAATATAGGGTTTGGGCCTTGATTACAGACATCGTCATCGTCATAATATCATCAACGTCCTGTACTTAAGTGACCACCTGAAATCTTCTAAATTAATATTCATTGTTGTTACCTCAGTACACAGTTTTTTGTTCCGTATTGCTCGTTTTCGTCGTCTGCGACTCTTGCTTTTTGGAATTAATCGTTGCAAGATATAGCCCAAAGTTTTGTACGTGAAGAAACGTGAGTGTGTAAATGATTTTTAAAGAGAAAATTAGCAACTCTCAAGTTTTATCTTTGTTTGCGGCAAAGTAGGAGATGGGATGCGAGTGAAAACAGAGTTTGCCGAGTTTATGAAAAAATGTGAGATTTAAAACTAGGATAATATGGAATAGGAAATGGTATGCTTATAACTAGTATAGCATCCATATAGTGTCTATGTAGCTTAATTGCTTCTCCCTTTCGAGTATACACAACTAAATAGCTTTTTTTCTCAGAGCCGCCAAAGAGGAAACTCGGAAGTGATTTTGATTTGAAAATGAATGAATGGACTGACTAGTGGACGGTGAAGGTAGCAGAGAACTCACAGGAAGAATTCGGTCTGGGTTTTAGAAATATTATATGGATGTCCTGTAATTTTTGTGCAATAAAAAAAGTGTTTGACGGAACATTGAATGCGGATTATATGTTCATGGGATTTATATGATGGATTATTTTAATGGTAAGTTTAATAACGGAAGGATGATATAATGATAAACATGCCATTTTAAATACAAAGAGTTAAATGTGCATAAAAAATTATTTAATCGCCTCTTTCTGATTGTGAGATTCCGCTAAAACATTTTACTGCAATCTGCAGAATTATATACATATTTTTGGCAAACATCTTATGGAATGGAGGGGAAGTGAAAATTAAAAGTTGTAACAGTATTATAAAGTAAAGGGGCAGGGCAATTATCAGTATGAATATCTCGCTAAATATATCTTTCATAGTCTCATATCTATCCACTTAAACAGCTAGGTTCCGTTTTAGTCTAGCAAAGTCTTCCTATTAACCTCCCTCCCCTAAAGGAAATCGCAAGTTCAAGGAAATGTTGCCCAGAATGGGCAATATGAGCTTGTAAACAAAACCATTTTAATACTTTATTATTTATTTTATGAGTCACATCTCACATCATCTCTTGAGAGGATCTCTTTACTTTAGAGAAAAAAATTCCTATGTTTACGCTTCTAAACTCTTCTGCTGCGGGCATGAGCTATACTTAAAGTTGGTTTTTTATTTGGTTTTTTAGAAAGAAAAAGGGTTTTTGTGAAACTTTTCGTTACATTTATGCCTGCTGCAGTAGTTTCAATGAAACTATTTATTAGAGCAGCATGGGCTGCTGTACGATATGAATGAGAAGAAATGTGTGCCCTCTTTTGTTTTTTATTTTGGCTTTATTCATATTTTTGTGTTTTTTTTTCGTAATAGTTATAATGTGGATCTTTATTCTTTCTAAAGTAATTTTTCTCCTTTTTAATAAGCTCTGTTTGCAAAAAAAGTGACGACGTACTTAACAGCTTAGACTAACATGCTTGTTAGAGCTTCATCATCGTCGTCATCTCGTAAAATGCGCTTCAGAAAATGCTAAATTTCTTTTCACTCATTGCATGCGTATGAATATGTGTCTGATTGTTTTTCTCTAAATTTTGTTTAAAAAATCGTAAATATGTTATACTTTTGCAGATGAAATCGAAAAAATTGCAATTATGAAGTTACATAGTTTGCAGTTTAACTTTAAGAGTTTTTTCCCCTCGATGTCACGAACACAATTAAAATATGTCTGGTTTCTCTGTAGCCTTCAAGTATGAAATTGTCACATGTTATGTTACAGTTTTGGTAATGAACTCTTAAAACATGTCAGAAAAAGCAGAGGTGATACATGGCTGCCTACCTATTCTAATTGCTGTCATTCTTTCATTCACAAACATGTTGTGGAATGCCATTGGTTGAATGACATTCTGTGTCATTGTCTTTTTATGTGAAATGTCAGAAAAATAAGCGTAGGTATATTACTGAGTAGCATTTAAAGGATTAAATGAAGTAGAAAATAATATTTAACTTGCTAGGATCAGCTAAAAAAGTAAAATTACAAGTGCGTTTAGGTAGTTAAACCAGCCATCGATAGGTATCTAAATACTTTTGAATGATATGATGACACCCAACGCAAAATGCAATGCCAATTTCTGGAAGTCAGTCAGTCAACAGTCAAAAGCCATTTTCTTCTTTTTGATATCATCCTAGCTCATAATACGAAGATCAGGAAGCTATTAAACTTTGTTCCCAGAAGTAAAATGAAAACTGCATTTATCGGAAGAAATGAAGCACGAAGAAAAACAATTCCTGAAAGCAGAGGTCTGTAAGCTGTAGTCATTCATCATTCTAGCTGTAATACACTTCATTTTGCCCTATGCATTTTGATTGCCAGTGTACCAAGTCAAAATCAATGATTATATTGGCCTTATCTCTAGCACATTGGTGTACAACATCAAAAATGAATGCAAAATGTTCAAACAAGTAAACAAATAAGCTGTTCAAATGGGATTACATCTACTAACGTAACGTACCAACAATTAAGCGTTATAGGTCTTGCTCTTCAGTAATGCTAGCATAACTCATAAATCCTTCTAAATGAACGACGCTTCACCTAAATCCACAAGTTATCATCAGCAACACATCTTTAAAATCTCCACTTCCCACCCACCCACAAGCGAATAGCTTATAATAACACGTAATTATTACAAGATTACAAGTACGCACTGCATCATAGTTAAGAGCCCCATGGAATTATAATTATGAGCAAGTCGAGTATCATATCATCATTGCTCCCAAATCAGAACAAATTCGTATTTACCCCATGAAGCCAGAACTTTATGAAGAGAGATCTGAGACAGGACTCAAAATAAATAGATAGCATTCCTTTCCACCACACAATCCTAGTTTAGTTATCTACCTACCAAACTAATTATTAATAAAATACTATACAATTTCATTTACTCCATTTCATCCCCGTGGCCTGATGAGCACAAGCTTCAGTTTTCTTATCTGATAGAGCAGAAGTTCACTAGGATCATAAGTCAGTCAATTCGAGTCTATTGAGCCTCTGAACATTTTCTCTAATTCAACAAGGGTCTACTTGAGGAAAAACCAAAACAAAAGCTATGGTTTTTCTGCTATTTTAAACGATGGATTTGTTTTGCAAAAAAGCTAAAAAATTCCTTTACCAATCATAGTCAGTCTATCAAAATTTATTGCAAGTTTGCATTTTAAATAAATTTACTATAATATGTTAGGCAGTCTATGCTTAGCATGATTCTTCCTTCACTCATCTTCATCTCACTTCATCAACCGAACCAACTCATTGATTCTTCTCATGCAGACCATGAAAGGAAGATTTTGATCTTTTCATCACTATCCTTACTTAACAGAATCCTTAAATGTGTTCTATCGGCGAAAAGGGCCCTTCTTCTCTTTTTAATTTATTTGTATCATCTTTATCAGCCTCCTAATGTATTAGGATGATGATCAAGACGATGAATGATGAGCTCTAAAAGGTATATCAAATTGCAAGTGAAGAAAAAGGAAGACTATGTGAATTACTTGCCACTACAGCAGTGGGAGATGAGAACGGAGGAGGGTACCTACCGTATCAGACGAGCATCAGACGAACATAAAACATGGGTTTGAAGTTTTTGAAGGGTAGGAGCTAGGAAAATGCAACTTGGTGAAGATGATTTGGAGCTTGAAAAGCAGGACAAAGAAGTGAAGAAGAAGCTCGTCATAATCATTCTGCCATGGCGTAAGCCTACTCATTGTTTATAGGTACGGGGAAGTTTACCTACGACTTACAATCCGTCTATATTTGCAATATGGATTAACTGCCAATATATATGCATCTTCCACCTCCACCCCTACCTTATCATCATATCATATACAGCAACAACACTAAACCTGTGAAAATTGCAATAAGCGCATGAATACAGTTGATCTGAACCTATGCTTTGGTGTATCGATGATAACGATGATGAGTTCATTTACGAGGAAAAATCCACATTGAGTAAAAATTAGAATATGATGAGAGAATGGGTTTTGGAATGGTAAAAAAAATTATAAAATTTTCATGTAATTAAGTAAGGAACAAAGGCAAAGTTTACTATAGGTCGTAAGTTTACTTTTCTGATAAGTGAAATGATAAAACGTTTTATTGGGTAAGGAATTTTGTGGGTTACCCGATTTGCTTCATGAAGGAACAACTTGGGAGGATTTTTTAAAATAAACTAGAGAATGTATGAATGAATGCACGTCTAAATCGTTTCTACAAATGAGTGATGCTATATTCATATTTATTTTTTTCAGATGAAAGGAGAACAAGCGTGTGATTCCTGTAAAAATTTGGAGGAAGCTAATAATTATGTGCAAATCTTCACCAAAATCATTGAAATGAACTGTGCTCCAATGACAATATAAAAAACAAATGACTGCAGTTACAACGACGAAGGTGAAAACGCCACCCAAGTGAACACAAACAAAAAATGACTTCCAGAGCGAGAAGATGGACGAGGGGGATTTGTCCCCATACGAGACAAGTCATTCTACTTTTCCTTTCTGCTCAAATATTTACCGTCATAAGTGGTAAGTGTTTCAAACAATTTACATATCAGAAATTATGCTTTATACGTTCTGCATGCACATGTGTGCTTTCTAAATCCTTCCTTCTATTTTGTCTACCTAATTCAATATAATTTGATTATAAAACTCTTAAACCCAACTATACCCATCCATCCATCCAACCTTGTAACCAAAACCTAAGTTGAGTGAGTGAGGTAAAAGTGAAAAAAAGACGCATGAAGTAAAATATATACCTACTTTCTGCCGTAAAATTTGTTTGTCTAGATGATTCTGATGGACACTTTTTATATGCTGAAAAATGGACTTAATTGTGGCAAACTAAGCGTGAAAATGCAAGTTACATTTTTCTCTTGTCCCCACCACAATACCTACTCAAAACAATTCATACCTCGGCAATGTTATCAACTACTGTTATGATTGCCACACTATCGTATCGTATGAAATACTGCACACGACATGCACCAAAAATCCGCACACCGTAAATATTTCTTGCTGAAAGCATATAAAATCAATCTTAGAGAAGAATGCAGAAAATAAAAGATGAGAGTAAGATATATATTTTGGTTTATACCAATTTCTAAATCCCTTGAGGCAATCTGCCCCACAGAAGTACCAACATAAGCGGCTTTACTATCCACTGCTCAGTTTCAGAATTAAATGCTATTATTATTCTTATTCAATTCATTCATTCGATATTTTTATTAAGTTTAGTTCTAACGGCTGTTGTAAGGTGTTATTTTGATCCGACCAATTCATTAAATTGAATCACAATTTTTTCAAGGGCGAATTGCCTCTTGGCATCATGGCACTACGCTGCACACTGCTTGGGAATAATCATGGGCTGTGTCGTTCCTGATCCGTAGTCGTGATCAATAAATGCTCCTTAGTCATGACATGATTCGATCGTATAAGCACAATGGAGAGGGCTAACAGTGTAAGTGATTAAATTGTTGTCCGTTTCTATATTGTCAAGTTACTTTTAGCCCACTCCAATATCTGATGTTACAATCCATTAGAGAAATTAATGTAAAACTTATTGATAGGATGATATTATGTTAATTGCGTTTGAACTACGGTTAATAGAGATCGAACTACTTTAGATTAATTATGCAAATACAAAACCATATACCCTTGCAATTTTCACTTTTGCCTAACCGTGTAATCACATCATGCGTGATCATAAGTTTTTTCTCCAAATGTTTTTGTCTTTTCAATTTGGAGAAGGGATTTTCGTTTCCTTGAAGGAATTACAGGAAACAAATATGCACATTAGTCATTCATGAACTGCTTATTAGGTATTGACCTGAGGTTAAACGTGCCTTGATAATGACAGTGACTCTTAGATATATTACAAGTTCTTGTTCACGCATCCTCATATCAGTAGACATATGGGAGTATGAAGTATGAAGATCCTCATGTATTTATATAGAAGATGTGTCTAATTTGATTGTTACGGAAGTGTGCTCTGAATACTTTACAGGATTACGACGATAGTTACAAACTGCGTCAAATTCACACTGACACTCCAACACTTTACAAGGACTGAGTCAACCATATCGTTTTATTTTCTTAGAGCGTTATTTTATCTGCTGGATTATAACTTTACAATTTATGACTATTTACAAGCCATCATCCCATCCAACGACCCAACACCAAATTTAAATCTTTCCTGCTGAGCTAACGTCACTTGTGAACAATGTGAAAAAAGGGGATATTTTGGCATAAGTATACTTAAACGGATTGTTGAGCAAAGCTAAAGATTAACTGAAATTCAGAGGAAATCTCATTTGCATATTAATTCAACTTCACAAAGTAGGATCTTCCTTTCCCAATTTCAAGTAGTCATTAGCACCATTCCTAATTTTCATATCATTTTGGCAGTCTAAGTGCCCATATGACACACAAGTAGTTTGCTAATCTCATTGTGATATGATTATTTATACAAGACCAACTAAAAAGATTAAGGTCCGTGTGTGGATGAGATCATTTGTGAATGTCAAGAGGAAAAAAATTACATCCCCTCAAACGGTTATTGTGCCCATCCAAGAGCACAAATTAGTTCAGTTTTTATGATTTATGTATGGATCCTCTGTGGCGGGTGCAGGATAGGATGTGCTGAATCATAAAAAAAAGTATCAGAGCAAAATTGAAGGAGAGGGGAAAAAACTACAATAGCAATTAACTGTTCTTTCACTGCCATCAGTTTAAGTACGATGCATTGTTGGGATAATTCATAAAATTTGGGTATTCATAAAAAAGGGTTTGAAGCTTGTGAGATCACGCCTTGGAGAGAAAGGATGAATACTACCGCTTTTTACGACTTTTTCTTAGGCATCGTGTATCCCAAATTTAATGTACTTTTACAGGAGGAGATCATGTTCCCTATTTACAAAGAGGAGGGGACAATGTTGACGGGTTGTCATTTCAAAGGATTTTAATGCTCCCCTTCCGGGAGACTTGAGACATGGTTGAACAGTGCTTAGAGTTGTTCCTCATTCAATTGACATTCCTGACGTTTCCTTACCACAAGCAGGTAGATTAAGAACCGCAAAAGTGGAGGTGCCCTCGTTCCTGAGTCAGAGTCGTGAATCGTTAAAAATACTATATATCTTACAGTAATTTCCATATTGTTTGAATAGGTGGTGACGTCTGGTGCATTTGGTAAAACACCTCTGGCATCTCCTTTAATAAACTCGATGGAAAGGAGGCAAAAACAATTTAGATATCACTTACATCTTTGATTTTTCGCACATAGTTAATTAGATTGGTTGTGCGTATTCATTAAGAGAGGTAGTCGGAAGTGAGGAAGAATCCACTTAAAAATTCATTCACGCATTGACAGCCATAAATCAGACGTTTCTGAAGGAAATAATCTATAAAAAAATAGTGTGCCGACTAGCTTTACATAAGACAAATTGAATAGTTCTCTAGACATTCGAGAGTTTTTTTTTAGATTTTCACTTTCTTCAACAGTGTTGAACGTTTCGATGATTTCAATTATTTACTCGTTTCGTCAAAAAAAGTATTTTTTGTCATTACTACATTCTCTGCATGACTGACTAACTACTCCTGTTCACGTCCAATAATTGAGGATGAGCCTCAAAATGATGTATTATTTGTACAGCTAACAAATGAGAACACGCATATTATTACACTACTTCATCATCAATCCTAGTCTGTCGGCATATGCATTAAGTGGCAAGTATTTCTACTAAATTCTCTGTAATTTATCCATAAGCTCAACTTACAATTCTTAACTGGCGTCCGTTTCATATGCGGAAGGAGTTCTGTATTATCATCATTGCTCAGGAAAGACGATTTTAGAATGCTGAGCACGTATCAACAACATGATTAGAAAGACATACATCAGAATAGTGGATCGAATTCGACAGAATTGAGTTAACAAACTCACAATTTTCATAATGATAACGATAGTTAGATGGGTCTAATGATGAGAACTTAAATAGAATAGGATTTGGACAAACATTGCATTATATTTTTGCTACAAAATGAAAATAAAATTGGGAGGCCTGTTGGACTTTACGCTAAAAGTATGAAATTAGGAGGTCTCTTCTTCTAGACAAAAAAAGTTAATAGATATGATGAGATATTTTAATAATGTAATCTACCACCTAGTGAGTCCCTAAATAAGTCGGAAAGTGAGTGTTGGAAAATGAGTTTTTTATCTGCATCCATAATGAAGATGGTCATTAAAGTCAAAATATTTTTCACTGATTTTTCCTCATGCTTTTGATGTTTTTGAGTAAAACCCAACAAAGGTATGTATGAGCTATGGAAGGTGCATATATACGACAGGGAAGAAAATGCAAAAAATACCAAAAGTGTGATGATCGAGTGTGTGCCCGATAGCGTTGATTAAATTGCATATTTTTGCAGAGCATACTTCCGTTATGCAAACATTGTTTTTCCCCTCGATTTGCGCCCAAATTACGAATGCGTGAAAAATCTTCATAAATTACAAATTGCAAAATTGATATAGTGAATTCAGTTATTTTAACTAGGATTACTTGAGGCACATTACAATAGGAAATGAAATTTGTGGGATTCAAACGGTAGCACGGTGCCTGTAACAAACTGCTACTGTAAGATTTATCTAACCGATACCTCGTTACTATTACGTGCTAAAGTTTGAAAATTTATGACGCTAGCGACAAAAATAATTGCTCGTCATACTTTTACCGACACCGCAACAATCTGAGTTTGTAGTTTTCAAACTAGCTCGTATTGATCCTCTAATTTCAACAGTGAGAAAAGTTCAATCATGAACACCGTTTTTGTGATCATGGCACATGTCGTCACGAGAGGGGAGAGGATGCTGCATATGATGATCATGATGGCGCTAGGGCCGGGGAGCGTTAATAAGCGTAACTGAAGAAAATCAATAGGGTCTTTGTTTATCCATTTGGGTATGATGCGGTTAAGACGTAGCTTCCTTTTCGGATAACTGTCACTGCAAAAGCGACATTTTACTCGTGTACTATTGCCGTTGCTGTTTCAGTGGTTTGGCTTCAAGCACGAGCTTGTCTAGAAGAAGTAGATAATTGACGGTTCACGAATTGATGAGCTAACCAATTACCCGTTTTAATTACAACAGAGATTTCCGATGTCAAAATACACGATTCAAAGCATTCAATATTTAATATCAAATGCTGGCGGTGATTATGACGCTGTCATATAATAGCCATCTCGCTCAAGTCTGTTGAAATGCTTGTTATATAAATGGAGGGATTAGCAAACATTCGCCAATTACTAGCAATCCTTATCCTATTGTTCTGTAACATGATAGTTGGATTGTTATTGAAACTGTACAGGGTATAAAAGGGGAATGATCATGTCGCTTTTTTAATCGATATGAATTGGAACCATTAGAGGCTACAGGACAATATGAGCATTGTCTAATTTAGAAGGAGATTCGAGAACGGGATAACAATTCAACATTGTTCACACTTTTACTATTGATTGTGTAGTAAGCATCTTTATATTGTCATGTTCTCTGGCTGTAAAATTTGGGATGTCACGCTGTTATCATCTTATCACATATATTTTGACACTTTCATTCAAAATTTATTAGACTTGCTTAATCCGTAATTTGACGTTTAGACCTTCTAATGAAAGAGATAGGAAGATGTTCAATGTATCTGGTTCCTTGTTAAGCAGAAACGGAAGAACTCTGAACTCAAATGTTTATTGCACAGTTTAAAAGTGGCTCATGGAAATTTAATGCTTATCTGTGTCCTCTTGATAGAAAAGGTTAGTGATAGGATTAGGAGAGGCAAAGATGAGAGTATAAAGTTGAATCGATATGAAGATTCCCGGTATGGTGTAATTGCGTATTCTATACTTAATTATTCGACGAATACAATTACTATGATCTGTCTGTAAGTAGTCAGGCTATCTACCAGACCAATTTGTAATTTCAACATATCACATAGCGGCCAATGATTTTTTAGCATGTGCCACAAACTCTCCACTATGTGTGTGGAAGTGTTCAAGAGTTTCGTTAACTTCATTTCATTACCAACCCGCCCCTCTCATTTCTCACGGTCGATCACTATATCTTCTTTCGTTTGGATTTCACCAAGTTCAATCTCAATCCAAAATTGACTTGGGCTTGCTGACAGAGTAAAGCTATAATACTTATCTGCATATAAAATCTAACAAATCAGATCATAGGAAGATGAGTATCTCGTTGCCTAAATATTTTCTTTCTCGCAAGGAAAGCTAACAGGTGTTCCTTACCATCTTTATCAATAACCTTCTAAAAATAAATTGGCTAAAGATGTCATCTAAACTATTAAACGGTAAAAAGAGGCAGGTGGTATTTGACATACATTTTCCTAATAAAACCTCGGCTATGTACATCACTGAAATAGTGATCCTAATCATGTGTCCATTTTCGATGTAGATGAGGTCCTTTCTAAACAGTTCTGCAATGTCAATAAGTATTATATGGTGATGATGATGGCATGGCATAATGAGGAAACTAAAGCTCAACTAAATTTTAAAATAGGAATTTTTGTTTTGGAATTATGAAAAGTCAGCATTAAAATAGCATATCAATAAAAAAGAGATTACAACCGCATATGCGCGTTGTTGCATCAAAACCCATTCTGAACTGCACCAATAAATCCACATTCAAAGACAAGATAAGTTAACCACCGTGAAATTCGGTAGTAAAAAATAAAGACAAAATTAATAAATAGGGTGAACTGATGATGTTCAGGAGAATGTTACATTGTCAGAGGCAGGGAAATGGAAAAAAAATGATGATGTTACAATTTTGCTTCTTGGTGTTGTTCATGAAGTAATAACAACATCCTTAAATCCCCTTTAACGATAGGGGTAATCGAACACCAAACAACTTTTTGGCAAATTGCATCACATTATCATAGAATCTTCCTTATCATCAAGCTCAATCTACCTAGTTGGCTTACTCCACGCATGTTTAACGTGGTCCACAACTGAGTGTGCTTCCCTAATATCAAAATAAACTCATACTGTACTAATTAAAGCCAGATAATGACTCGAATTATTTCGAAAGGGGAAGCTAAAGCACATCTCATCTAAACTACTTTTTTTATTTAATAATCCGATTATTAGTTACATAGCCTTAGCAAGAAGGGCAGGAGGAGGGGGGTAGAGTAAATAGTGAGTTGTAGTTAATTGCAAGTGTGAAAAGAAGGCCAAAAAATTAATGTTTTTCCTTTTTTCAAATCCGCAATCAGATTTTATCCTCAATGCAGTGTAAGTTGCTGATGTTTACGTTCTAAATTCGGGATTAGGGGAAAATATCGGATGCTATGTAATGCTCCACCTTACTTACGACTTACATCATTTGTGCAAAAAAATGGTCTGGTGTAAGTAAGTATATAAGCATCGCGTAAAGTAGCTTATCGTGGTATAGAAAACCTTTCATGTAGAAAGAGAAGAACCGTTGCACTTTTGCACTCAACTCTATTCATCTTATCATGATCATCTTTTAATATCATTTTGATATTAAATTGTGTGCGCATGCTTATGTCTATCGATTTTTTTTCAAGTATTAAACCTATACTTCAAAAATGTTGTTACTTATGCTATAGTTATAGTGTAATGAACATACAGGAGTGGTGTAAGTCGGGGCAGACAAAGATGAGAACATATTTTTCATCCTTTTTATAGTAATCCGTGTCATTTGGTAAAGGAGATAGTACTTGAGCCTATATTATGCATGGGTCTACTTCTAGGTTAGGCTTTTCAACATGGCTTTGAATCTTTGAAGTTAAATGCATGGTTAAATTAGTAAATTCTCAATAGGCTATTGTTTTTTTGAAGGGGCTAAGCATCATCATCATAATCCATTCATATTTTGATAATCGACCTCTTACGTATCTCTGTACATTGCTTACGTGTGTTACGACGGAGTACAAGCAAGTTCTAGTTCTTGTATATGGACGAGTGGGTAGGAGTTTTGAGCATGTAAATGTACATATTTTATGAGGTTTTGGAACTTAATTATAGTTTTCAAAAAAAGTACTTTACTTTCTTGTTATGAGAAGTGAGTAAAGTAAGTAGCCAAAAATTATTACACGTTTTTAGGATTGATGGTGTCAGACGTCTTGTGTGATGTGGAGCTATTGGGAACGAAAGGTTGTTGCCGGAGCATCTTGATAAAAATTGATGTGTATGCAGATTTGTAAAAATTAACTAGAGATAATGTATCAAACGAACGAATGCAATTAAAAATGTTAATTGTTGTGTTATTATGTTGATAGATAAAGCAAAGAATTTACTTCTACACTTTAGAAACTTAAATGATGCTTGCATAAATTTCAAAAGTAATTTATATGCAATAACGGAAGTATGGTCCATCGCTGGATTTAACTGTTCTGGAATTTTGAAAGCAGTAACCTGATGCATACAATATAAACTGTAAAAGCCAATAATTTGTGAGAATGAATTAATACTAAATTAAAAACCATAATTAGTTAGCTTCCCGATTCGCTCAAATTGAACCTTCCTATCGTAACCAGCTAGATTAAATCACGTTAGAGGAGGGATGGAGCAATTAATGAACATGTATATTGATTTATATTTCATTTGTATAACTATTCATGAAGTGTTATGAACTACGATGACAAAAAGAAAGGCATTTACAATAGAGACAAAAAGGAAGGTACACTTTCGATTTTTTTCTTAGGTTGTTCTTGAGTACCTACATGTTGATGATGTCAATTTATTTATTTGCAATGAACCAATTCCCTATTCAATGCTAAATTCAGTAAACATCGTAATGCCATAGTTGACTTATAAATATAATAGTGCATAGAAGTGGGAAATCCCTTTTGTTCTCCATCTTAAGATTGAATGACTTTTGTGCTTGCACATGTACTGTAAAATCACTTTTCTTGTAAGTTAAATAGTATCCGTACTCAAGTAGGTAGAATTAGATTCGAATTAACTTAAAATCCAATTTCCTGCATGTTCCTATATTATTCTGAACTGTAACAAACTTGGACAAGGCAAATTTCACCTAATCCGCCATTTACTACAATATACAGCATTACCATCTATTACGCTTTGAGTTAATAATAGCTCAAAATTGCCATCTTGAATGTATTGGATTGGGTATAATGTCCTCCAATGGTCCCTCACTCAACAGTGTTTCGAAGTTTAAGCGTAAAGGAACCCTGAGACATGTTCCGGTTGGGTAGACCTTTTCAGGGATTCGCCTGTCATGCATCCCACCTGCTCAGCGTGAAATGATGACTTTTGCTACTCACAAATTTTTCAAAAGATGCTTCTTCTTCAGAAGCTTCCTTCTTGATTTTGATGCAAAGAAATATGCATTTTTTAATGATTTGCGCGTTTCATCAATGATCAATGAAAGGAAGGAATGACTCTAACCAACTTGTTTTTGTATTTTTTTCAGGTTGCCAATTCTATCCTATCGGAGAATACTTACGCTTCATCAGAGTCCCAGAGAATTTAAAAGTGGGGGAAAAAGTGGTTACGCTAGAAATACATTCAAAGCATAATTTAACGTTAGAATCTATAGATAAGGTGAGAAATGACTTGTTCGGTCAAATTGTCATAAACTTAATTACTATTCTTACGAGTATACTCCAAATTCTCATTATGCCCCCTCAAGGTAACAATGCAACTTTTCTTTTGTTTAGGGTGACGATGCCAAGTTTTTCGCCATAACAGAGAAAGAGTCAAACGAGGTGGACTTAGTCCTGGCTCGAAGCCTGGATCACTTCGTAGATCAAGATAGTCCCCAAAATATTATGAAATTTAGACTGGTTTGCTTCCCCGATGGCTCTGATAAGGTAAAAAAATGGAAAATAAATATTGTTATCTTTGGTCAGTCAATAATTTCCCTGGTTTAGTAGTATTTTAATGAGCCTCCCTTCACATTTCAGACTCCATCATTCCTCCAATTCACAGTGTACATCGAAGACGTGAATGACCACGTGGTAATCAGTCAATTTAGCTAATTAATTGCAACATTCCAATTACTCATCTTATGCAATGTTATTTTTTCCCTTGAATAAGAACAAAAGAGTAATTGGCTTCCATTAACATATTTACGCACTTTATCGTGTCATTAACACTCACTCCATGTGTATTTTTTTAACATGATTTTTTTTAGCCGAAGTTCCTTCACGCCCCTTACTTCGTCACGGTAGAAGAGCTGACACCAGTAGGTCAGTGTGACATTTTTCAAAAGATATTCTTTCACACTATTTAATTTTCAGCATTATCACTTCCATCGTCATCTCTGTTGTCGACAATGTCAATTTGTACTTTCGATCTCTACCCTCCAATACTGTACTCCATTCGTGGAAAATCCATGCCTTGCTATCCTTATCACCAACATGATCATATAAACCCTGATGAATTCTGCGTGCTCATAGAGCTCTTGCGTAACTTTTTTCAAAAACAATGTCTTTATCGACGACCGATAATGACGATGACTCCTTCATCAGTATCATCGTCATCAAACATGATCATCACAAAGATTATTTGTATTTTACTTGCCTTGTCACGACGAAAATCGGCATCATTCCCAAATTGGCATTTGTATGAGAAATTAGACGGCAAGCACGACGACAAACGTGGTGACGACCTCAAAATACTAATTTCCCATTTTTTATGTTCCCTCCTCCTCTTACTCCACAGGGCTGACTGTGTTTCGTGGGATTAGTGCTGTCGACTTGGATAAGCAGAATACTGCCAATTCTGATGTCGTTTTCTCCATCGTTGACGGGAATGACGATGGGAAGTTCGCATTAGGTAAGTGTTTCTGTATGCATTAATATGTCATAAACATGTGCACCAAAACTTACGCTAGTATACATCACATAAAACATATGCATCTATCTAACTATCTTTGGTTTTATTTGATTCATTAGAGAGTAGTCATAATCCTGCGCTGATCGTTAAGAAGAATCTTGACTATGATGCAGGGGACCATGAGTTCAAACTCAAGATTATGGCTTCGGTAAGGATAATAATATTTTTTTAAAAGCTTCTTTTTATCTTAGCAAATAATGACTTTTGATCATTGAGGGGAAGGAGGAGGTGGAGCCACAAACCTACACGAATTCCTTTGTGTAAAAAACGATAGAAAAAATGAATAAAAGTGCAATCTTATATCATTTTTATTGCCTAGGCTTAAATATGACAGTTCAATATCAAATAATGAAACTTTCTGACATTAATTCCATTCAATAGTACATTGGTAGAACTGCAACTGCAGATATTCATCGTCAGTTAAATTTCGTAAAGGGGAATAGAATGGAAATGGAAAATCCCTCTACCCCAAACCTTACCACCACCATCGTATAATATGATATACTCAATTACTTTGTTTGCTATCCTGAGATCTCTCACAATTGTCTTGGATCGGTTACAACCTACGCCGTTTCAATGCACTGATTGTGCCCTCCCGTCTCTTTGCAACTTTCATTTGAGAATTACTTAAGCAAAGAAGCACAACTAAATTTAAAACTCAAATATAACAAAGAGGAGCGGAAAGGATGAATGCAATTATGTTAATTGATAAAATGTCATCTAGCTACAATGAAAGAGTAATTGTATATTATTTTGTAATTAAGGTTACTTAATTCCATTTCGTTTTTTTCAATTATTCCATCCATCACTCTACCTCCGACCCGACCCCTGTGATGACTATTATGGGATCTGTAGGACCGAGGGAATCCACCGCTTGCCAGCTTTACGTATGTGACTGTGAGAGTAGTCGACAATGATGATCTGCCGGTAGCATTCTCCAAGTCACAGTATCGCACACAAATCAAAGAGTTCTTCCCTTTTAATGTAAGTGAAACATCTTAAAAGAATAATTAAATAAGAGAAAAAGTTTCTCGCTTTTTTTTCACGAAAAGAAAATTCATTATGTCAACCCACTCAATAGTCAATACACCTGTCATAAATAAATGGCTGAAAATGCAAATTGTATGCTTTGTTGCGAAACTCCGCATTTTAAAAATAGATTGTGCAATCCTTTATCTATTACGAGGACTCTTCTTTAATTAGCCATTAGCTCAGTCAATCAAATAAGTTGTTTTCTTTTCTTGCGAAAAAATAATTTAATGGCTTGGGCTGCTGAATGAATGATTTAATAGCGGTATCGTATCACATTTCATTGAAATTTAAAAAAAACTTCAACAGAATGAGTCAATCCACCAAGAAGTGGTGTTCCCAATCCCCATCAAAGCCTATGATCAAGATCTAGCAATCAACTCTACTGTGCAATATGACATCATCTCTGGAAATGATGAGGAGTACTTCGACATCGATCCTGACAACGGCACATTATACCTCATTAGGGAAGTTGACAGGGAGTCCCTCCAAAGCAATGCTTTCGATCTCCAAGTGAGAGCGAGACAAACAGATGACCCCACTAAGATGGGATTAGCGACGGTGGAAATTGAGATCCTTGATTTGAATGATAATTTGTAAGAGTAACAAAAACAAATAGCTAATAATGTAATCAAAATATTATTATGTAAGCGGTGGGAATGGGGCTAAATATGTTAATTATAATTATGAAACACTTTTTTTTAAAACCTGTCTCAAAACTTTGACCCCAAATACTCACAGGCCCCAGTTTGAAGTGGATCTGTATAACATCAGCATAATGGAAAATCTCCCAAATGGATTCAGCGTTCTTCACATACTAGCTTCAGATGCTGATCAGGTAGATAGACACTTTCTTTGAAACAAATTTAAGAAATTATATACTTTCTTAATTTCTTTTTGGGAAAACCATAAAAAATTTAGACCGCGTGTGTCTAGAACTTTTCACACCATCATTAACATGTACCCTCATCGGGGTAGTATGAGACTGCGAATTTTATTTTGCATAATCTGAGGTTTTGTAATGAATGTGCATAAAAATGTGTTTTGTAACAGGGGGAAAATGCAGAGTTTGAGTATAAGCTTGAGGATAAAACCAAGGCATTTCAAATCGATCCAAAGACTGGATGGCTGACTGTGAGAGATCAATCCCAACTGGATCGAGAGAAAACGACGTCCATTTCTCTGAGAGTGGTGGCGGATGAGAGGACGCCAAATATTGCGTTTGGAACTAGCAAAAGTTTTGCCATTGTGGAGGTCTACTTGCTGGATGCAAATGATGCTAATCGTAAGTTACTTTTCCGCTACACATTAAAATCAAAGATACCTATACTCAAGCAGCTCTTCTATTATCATTTTGCAAAAGTAGCGACGTTCAAGTCGCCAATTTTAATGCTTAACATTCGACCAAATTGAATGCATTTCACGTTAGACGGTTTTGAAGACGTACCTGCGAATCTTATGAATTTTCGCGCATTCATTTTTATCACTTTTTTCATGATTCATAATCATTGAGCATCAGTCATCATCCCCGTCAGTATGTATTGCTTTAATACACTTCCAATGAAGCGTAATGAAGCGAAGCGCTCACTATTACTCTTGCTAATATAAATTAGTGAAAAAAAAAATCCTTTAAGCGTTGACAGCAGGGGATGAGCTTTGACTTATATTGTGAGACTCAAGTTATATTAGACCCAGATGCCTATTTATTTATTCCCAGCAATAATGCAATTGAGTATAGTTGAAGCATTGCAAAATTCTTGCAAGGAATTAACATTTTTACTTTTCTCTTCATTATATATGTGCATGTAAAACATTTTATTCTTTTTCAGCAACATTCATCCCATCAAATCTGTACAAATTTCAAGTTACGATTGACTCTGAGATTGGGTCAGTGGTCGGCCAGGTATGAAAACATGATACTTTGCTCAATGCCAAATCCCGTTTTACCTGCATCCTTTTTTACAGAATGCAATAATGATATGATAATACTTATTTCAAATCTGATTATGACTTAATTCTTGTATATAGGTTCAAGCAGAAGATCCTGACCTTGGTGGGAATGGTCATATAGTTTATGAGATCCAAAAGCCTAATTCAACAAATGACGAGTTACCCTTCGACATAGATCCGAAAAATGGGTACATCTTTCTCCTCGAGCGACCACTGCCAAAACTCCAATACACTCTCCTTGTTGAAGCCTCCGACCAGCCAAGTAACCCAAGTGAACGAAGATACTCTTTGGCAGTGGTACAAATAGACGTTGTGAAATCTGGCGCCCCTCACACTCCCGAGTTTATCGGATCCCCATATGAATTCTGGGTGGGGACTCATGTTGGCGTTGGAACGAGTGTTGGTCAGGTTAAAGTAAACTATTTGGATCCAAAGTACACTGTGTACGACCTCCTTCACAGCTATTATGAGGGGGTGCCATTTGCCATCGAAGAAAGAACGGGGATCATTGCCGTGGTTGATGAACTCTTGAAATACTCAAGGACAACTTATGAATTCGAAGCATATGTAACAGATAGCAGACATACGCTCACAACAAATGTCACCATCCATGTGGTGGATCCACTGGAAAGTGTGTCGGAAACTAGGAGGGATCCTTTGGAAGTGAAAGTCATGGAAAATGTTGGAGGAGCTATTGTGGCCAACTTGAAAACGCTTTTGGTAGATAGCTTGAGGGATGCGAGGGCCACTGAATTCCTACTGGCAAATTATGAGGCGAGAGATAAGTTTGCTATAAGTGCTGATGGGACCGTTTATACTTTGAAGCCCCTAGATAGGGAGGAAAAAGACCAGTAAGATTATATACCGTATTCAATGAGTCTAAATGGAAAGTAATTAGAGTCCAGTTGGTAATGAAATTTGAAAATGATTTTTAGGCATTTGCTGACAGTCATCTCCCAAAGCCGAGGGATAATTCAAGGTCAGGGCGTCTACGAAATTCATGTCAAGGTTATGGATGAGAATGATAACGCACCCAAGTTTGATCGTCAAGTGTATGAGGGCCACATTAGAGAAAACTCCAATCCTGGAACACCTGTTCAGTAAGGATCTTGGCATTTACATAATCCCTCACATTAAATCGTGCATTTTTTAAACGCTACTTTTGATTAAATTTATCAGAATGGAATACCCAATTCTTGTCATTGATCCCGATGACGGAACAAATGCAGAGTTCAGAGTGGAGCTTAAAGGGGAGGGAGCGGATCGTTTCCGAGTTGATCCAAAGAGTGGAAAGATATTCGTCGGGAATGTCGCACTTGATAGAGAGGAGCAACCCCAGTATAACCTGAAACTTGTGGCAATTGACAGAGGGAATCTCACCAATACAGCACAATTGAACATTTTTGTTTTGGATACAAATGATAATCCGTAAGTATATTAAGATAATAGCGCTAATTAAATTATGTGACTTTTGCATGAACTTAAATGAAATTTTATTTCGGGTAGGCCAATATTCTTACAAAATATTGTGCTGGATCCTCCCGACTTGGATCAATCCTCGGGACCAAGAGAGCTCCTTCGCTCCAGCGCATCCCAACCAGTCTCCGTAGAAATCTCTCATTCAGAGCCCATCGTCATCCCAGAAACCGTCGCTGTAGGGAGCCGCATCGCTCGTGTCCTTGCCAGCGATCGTGACTCTGGAGATAATGGAAAGATCTTTTACAGAATCGTTTCTGAAAATCGTCTAGCCATTGGAGAGAAAACGACTTATCTCACTGATAAGCAATTCCTCTTCAGTCGGAACAAGGAAAAGCATTTCATGATTGACAGGGGCAGCGGGGAAATTAGTGTAGCAAAACCTCTAAAGCCGGATACTGAATACGCTCTCAACATATCTGCATCAGACCGGGGCGGTTTGAGAACTCATACTGGGATCAGAATTATCGTAAGAGATGTGAATGACCACGCTCCGAAATTTGACAAGCCTTGGTATGCCTTCGAATTGCTTGAGGGGACCTACATCCGCGGAGAAATCGGGAAGGTCACTGCCAAAGATGGGGATAGCGGAAGCAACGGCGAAGTGACTTACTCCCTCCAATTGAAACATGCCAATGAGACTGATATACCTTTTCAAATTGATCCATCAACGGGAATGATATTTGTTGAGGGTGACATTGACAGAGAGAATAAAACAAAGTACAGCTTTTCAGCAGTTGCTACAGATGGGGGAAACCCACCAATGGATTCTATCGTAGACATTGATGTAGATGTTTTAGACGTACGTACATTTTACGAATTAATACGGAAATTCTTGCAAATTATGATGAGCTTGATGATGATTGCAAAAATATAATGATGACAATTTGATTTCCACTTGATTGCAGATAAATGACAACGCGCCCAAATTCTACGGCTATATGAGCACAGAGCTTGCTCGCAAAGGCAAAGTCATTCCCGTTTATAGGACATCAGTGAAAGAGTCAATTTCACCAGGTTCTGTCGTCACAAGAGTCTATGCAAATGACTCTGACGCCGCATCCAACGGGAATGGACTAGTTCTCTTTCACTTGGGAAGTAATCACAGAGAATTCCATATAGACTCGAAAAATGGCACAATCACAACTCTCACTCACTTGGACTATGACAATCAGAAGGAGTACAATGTCACCGTCGTTGCTTCAGATCTTGGCAAGCCTAGTTTAAGCTCCACAGCGTGGGTGCTAGTCCGTGTGATGATGAGTGACAAGCGTAAGGAAAAAAGTGATGAGACTGCAATTGGCAGTTTTTACGGAGATAGAATGTTCAATCAAGAGGTGTACACTTTTCACCTCCCCCATAATTTCTCGACACCTTACTACCTCACTAAAATGAATGTCACAGACAAGTACAAAGGGTATCCAACAGAGTTTCACTTGTTTGGAGGGGAGAAAATCATTCATAACTTTAGGATCGGCCCGAAAACGGGAGAAATTTTTGTGATTGCTCCGCTTGAAAGTGGAACGTCGTATGATATGCTTGTTCGAGGATTCAATCCTCAGCAGCCCAGAGGATTTGATACCCGACAAAATAGCCAAATATCGGACAGGTACTTGGAACATAATGAAGCTTTAATCAGGGTAGAAATGATGGTGGCCCCACCGCCGCCACCATCACCACCACCACCTCCTCCTCCACCTCAATCTCCATCGCAAACTTCTACATACCCATCCTACAAGTCACCACCACCAAGGAATAGGTTGCTGACGTCGTCTTCCTCAACAATAGCTAGTACTGAATATCCAACTGTAATTATACAGACGACCCAACCACCACCCAGTAGTACCAGATCTCCACCAAGACTAACCTCAACAACGATTTTTAATAGAGCGGTGACAACATCTAGAACATCCTCAAGACGCCCCATTGTAACTTCAACAACGAAGGCTCCTCCATTACTCATAATGTCGTCGGATTTGACGACAGCCTCCAGTACAGAAGATATGACGACGGATAGACCGGATGATAACAGGACAAAGAAGTCCCATCATAAACATTCCTATTTCCTTGCTGGAGAAATCGCAGTACTCACCCTTTCCTGTATCATTTTCCTTGGAGGTTTGATTGCTGCTGTATCAGTTGCCTGCATAAGGAGAAAAAGACGTCATCATGGGGGGCATGGTGGTCACGGTGGCCGAGGTCCATCAGGACGACCAATGTCCCATATCTCAGCCATCCCTGTAGAGCTTCGCATGCCTAAAAATCCCAGAGGTGGGATTGGAAATGGTCCACCGAGACCATTGTTATTTCCCATGGCGCTACCCGGCGAGCCCCCGCAAACAGATAGCAGTGATAATACTTCAGAGACATATACGGACACGCCGGAAGTTGCAGCGGTTCAGCAGAGAGTGTCTTCACACGGAGTGAGGACAGCGACAGGACTTCCTACCTGTCCAGACTGTGGTAGGAAATTTAACAATAATCTTGAATGAATGTGCAGCTGCTTAAATGAAAGGAAACTTAACGATTGCTGTATTATATTTTCAGGCAAGTTCAGAAAACCCCCTAATCCTCCGGGTGGAGCGCCACAAAATCCCCAGAATAATGGGTACAGAGGAGGACCAAGTAGGAGCTCCAGGGATGGGAATAAGAAGCCTCGTCATCCTATGGAGATTTCACTCCCATCTAGCACAGACTCTGGCATTGATGGTTCGGATGGTCAATGCACTTGCTGTCAGTCACATAATAATAACAACAATCCAGTGGAAAATGGAAGGTAAGCATTCTAAACATAACCTACTTTAATACTAACACACATCCATCTCCAACTATTCACACGCCCATTCACTTTACAAATGCCCATATCTACACAGAGAACATTTTGATGACAGTCTAATGATGTCTTCTCATCCTCAATCCAATCGAAATCCCCACAGGAAATCGGGGCAGAAGAGCTTTCGCAGCAAGAAGCAGCAGCCACAGCCAAGGAGCTCACAGCCACCGTTCCCACCCATTCCACCCCCAAATGGGAGGCCATCAGGACCAACGTCCCATGGTCCAACGAGTTTCGGCAATCGGATGCAAGATAGATTCGTAATTCTTTAGGGAACCACTATTTTATTTTATTAAATACAGTTATTTTATATTAATTGTGACCATACCTTGTTAATTCTACAGCTAGCAATAAATGACTTATGACATGACATAGTAATTATAGGATAAGACCTTAAATACGTAAAAGTTGTATAAACTACTTGTAAATATTAGCAATAGCTTGAACTAATTTTTATCAAGAACCATTTTTATACTTTTCTAATGTCTATATTCTGTAAAAGCTACTTTAGAAGCAATTTGTGGAGGTTAATGGCTCAAAGGTTTCTTGGAGAAATATACATATTAGCGTAAGTACTTTTGGTGGATTCATAAGAAGAAAATTTTTTTCACTTAAATATACTTTACCAATGCAATATGTAATTTTAAGTAGAAGTGTGTGCGCAAAACAAAATCTGTATGAATCATATCGTGCATGTTTATGTGTGAAATTATATAGGTAGTTTAGTTATTTTGTAGTAAAATATATATTTTAATTTGTGAGACGTCGGGATACAAGAACTCTGTAAGGAACAAATTGTACTAATAACGCACACGCTATATTTTTGTAATGTGAATCTAGGAAGGACGATGCTATACTCAATAAAAGTCATTTAATATTATTATGAACTTCTTGTGCGGTGATGAAATACCTAATTATTTTCAAATCCCTGCCTAATTATTTCTGTATTCATTTGTCGGACGATGAGTTTTTACCTCATGGAGAATGCAATTGGCAATTACGCTAAAGATTTTGATTTGATGCAACCTTGCTAAACGAGTGGGTTTATACACTTTCACTTAAAGATCTTTAGATTGCCAATTACGATCGTCTGGATAGAGGCAGTTTTCCTTTTTCCGTAAAGTTTTTGTTACTTGAATTAAATTTTAAATGATAAAAGTCCATTATTACAATTGATGACTCATGATCACATGCTATTATGATGCGTTCCATTGTTTAGGGTCAAGATTGATTACGATTAAAACTTACGAGGTAATGCATGTGAAAAACTATGTTACTATGTTTTACAAGGAGAGCTTATCTTATGACGGAAAATGGGCATTGCACGCACGTCAATATGATCATGATCATTATTCTGAATAGTACAGGATAAATCCAAATTGCTGGAAAATAATTGCAGTATTGTTCAGCAAGACAATTATGGAAGATGGGGGATTCATTTGAGAAAAAAATAACCTAAATGAAAACCGCACAGTGGCTTTGAGTCAAGAATGAACCAGGCGGTTGGCACAGTCTAAAACTTTCCGTTCTTCCGAGTTGCTCTTGTAAATTCCTGGATAAGCAATGGCTAGTCATTCTGGAGTGATTCCCTTCTTAATTTCTCTCTTCAGTTATATCATAATAGTCCCTTTCGTCCTTTTGATATGCCTTATAAATGAAATTGTTCGTTTGGTGGTTTCGGTTTATCTGGAGTTCAAAGAGAATGGTGAGGTCTGGCTAGTGCCTGATGGGAGCGACGGCATTTGGTCAACCAAAAGACCGGGAAGGTCTCGAATGGTTGTAGCTTGTACTAGATACAAGGGCAAACTAAATCCAGAGTCCTTTATAAAAGTGTACAATGAAGATATTCGACATGAATTGGATTCTCAATGCAACCTGGCGTATAGTAAACTGGAATACATTTTGGTCCAAAAGTCAGGCTACGCTTGTTGGAAACAGGACAGAAATTTCGATTGTAAAAATCATGTGCGAGTTTTAGATAAGGTACACAGTAAGGAGGACTTCAAAGAGTTGTTGAAGGAGCTGAGCCTTGATATGGATTCTTCTCGACCCCAATGGGAATGTGTCATGGTGCCCCACTACAAGGAACCTGGAGAAATGGGGGAATCCGGATGGATGATTACTCGATTTAGCCACGCATACATGGACGGCATCTCGATAAAAATGATTACTAAGCGGTTTCTAACGACAAATTTTACATACTACCTGGACCCAATCAATTTCAAGATCCCAAAATGGAAAAAGATTTTGTTTTACGCAAATGCCATAATCTATGGACCATACACAGCTTTAACTTTTCTCAAGGACAAATTTCACGAATATTGGCCTTGCCTTCCATCCTCCGAAGTAGGTGTAATTGAAAGGAACTACACATGGGCATGTGATGTGAGCTTTGACAAAATCCGTTCAATTAGGAATGTCACTGATAAAACGACCATCCAATCAGTGGTTCAAAACGCCTTCATTTCAGCTACTATTCAGGTCCTTCCAAGTAGCAGAATTCCGGATAAGTGGGTGATTGGGGAGTTGGCGGCCCTTTTGCCCTATTCGGATTATAAGCCACAGAATCGCTTTACAGGATTTTTATACTCTATCAACTCTCTGGAAGATGATTTCACAAGATTGAGAAACTCGAAGAAAGCAGCGTGGGAAGGAATTACCGGCCCTTTCATTCCTGTTATCTACACAATTTTTTCCCTAATAGGGCGGATGCCTCTTTGCATGCATGGCTTGTTGTTAAATGGAGCTAATACAACAGTATTCTTCAGTAATGTTCCAGCTTCTAAAACTAAAGTTATTGGTTTGGATAATGTAGAAGTATTGGAAATGATTGGGTTCCCTCCGCAGCCTAATGATACAGGTAAAGAAGATTGCAAAAACAGTTAACCTTTTTCAAAAACAAGTTGCCGAAATTTTAATAGACATTTGTTTTGATTTTTATAGGAATAACGGTTCTCTGCAGTACGTACCAAAATGGGGTAAAAATTGCTGCTTCAGCGCTGTCGAATTGGCTGAGGAGAGAGGAGCTGGAAGCTATTATGGAGAGAGTCCCACATATTATTGAGGAGTGGGCAATGGAAGCGGAAAAAATAATTTTGAAGTCAAAGGAATCTTAGTTGGAAAATAGAAAGTTACCAATTGTATTGATACAAATTCCATAAAGTAAATACATGTATGTGCAAAACATTGTAAAAACTGCTTCCTGTAGCTGTATAAAGTGACAGTATTGTGCTTTTTAGAAATCAAATGTACACAAAGATTCAAATTATTGTACATTTTGTGACTAATTTTAAAATGTGTCCAGTAAAACTATGCTTGCTACGTCTTGTCATGGTCATCATATCATCAATGAAGTTTTAATTATGATTGGATTCCTTACACATCTAACCTGCCAAACACAGAAACTAGCATCGGATTTTAGTTTGGATTTTCTTTCTTTTCCCATTTAGTTGAGAAATATCTGTAGAAAGTTTTGGAAGCATCGAATTCCACTGATATTTCTCAAATTACAGTCATTGAAATTGTCGCTCGTCCTCCACTCTATCGAACTACTTCTTATATTCATTGGCATTTTGCAGAGTTCTCCACATTGAAAATCAGCCTACATCCCTAAACATCATTGGTACAGCAATAGCATATACATAACCTCTTCCTTGGTAGTAACAAGGACACTTACTTAGCAATAATCACTAGCATATAAGCCATCTAATGAGCGTCCTAATAAAAGTGGAAATGAAATACATACATTCTCCACGTAGTACATACTCTGAGCATATCGAAAGCAAAGCTCTAACAGCACGACAGCCAGGCCTACATATAACTTTTATTTACTGAGATATTTTAGTATCGCATTGCATTGTAGAAAAAAAAGTAGATATGTGTATGAAGGGGTTATATAAACGAAAGCAAAGCCAAGGCGAACAAACTTACAAAACCAGACCACCACTATACAAGTGCGTACGTATTTTATGCAGGATACTTTTATGACGGATACGGTACTTCCATTGCTACGCTCTCTCTTACGGTATATAAGGTTTATGCAACTCTCTTCCCCTTTTTTCCACCATCACGCAATATAAAATAATCAACTTATTGTACTAATGCTAAAGCTGAAAATGTAGAAGGAAACTTTTTTTTATGGGTATGCATATATGTCGTTGGTTTTTTGGCAGTATAACCAACTCCAAGAGGATTCCCTTCTCATAGGAACGCGATAATGTGTCCAGTGTCCACTGTCCACGAAAAATATTTTTTTGAAGTGAGCTTCGTGCAGGTGCTGGATACAAGTATAACCCCATTGAATATAGCATACAATCCAAACTATGTATAAATACAAAGAATCGAGAATCGAGGAGAAAATGTGTGTTGTGGACATTCATACTGTGTAAAATTTCATTATCATTATCTCGCTGTAATAGGACGAAATCCTCCCCTTCAGACTACACGCATCTATTGACTAAAGATAAACTTGATAACTAAGATATGAGTTAGCACCAGCTACAAAGCTCAAGTCTCGCTTCGTTACTTGAGAAAAGAACGAAGAAGAATGAGAAGAACGCAAGGATTGCGATTGTAAAAAGTGAAGGAAAAAGTGCGTTTTTAAAAGGCACGAGTTTTTTTTTCCTGTAGAAAGGAGGAAGATTATAAACATGTTTTAAATGCATGCTGCTGCTATGCTGGTTTGAAATAGCACTATAAAAAACTGTGCATAAAAGTGCATTTCACATAGGAGAAGAGAAGCAGGTAAGCAAATAAAGTAGAGTCTGAGTGGAGGCTACGTGCAAGAGTGGAATATGGGGAGCCTAGAATGTTAGAGGCTATCAAGCAACAGCAAAGTTCTGTCTGCCTTATAATATCTGTACAAGTAAAAGTATCCACATAAGCAAAGCCAAAACCAGAGCCCCCAACGGTGCTCCCCACTGAAACTTTGAGAGCTTTAGGAAAAAGGAAGATAGCTACAGCAACACCACCATCGTCCTCTCATCACTACCACCATCGCTATCAACCTCATTCATTATCAATATCATCATCAGACAACAAACAGAAGCTGTACACCTTTTTTTTCCTCCACTTCCTTCTCTCACTGTAAACTATGCAGGGATATAGTTAGGCAAGAAAAGGGATAAAATAAATATGAGGCAAAACTCCCTTATTAACTTGCGACCGTTAGGTGAAACGCAAGTTACTAAGATCGTCTGGGCAGTCTGTCTGTCTGTCTGTCTG